>MU159220.1:20438-55222 GCA_015888305.1 Antheraea pernyi | reverse complement strand
CATTACGACCATGTGCTGAAATAACAACAACTAAACGTCAATTTTGTCGTTATTATTGAAGATCCTCCTTCTATCTCACTCTTTTATATGGAGGTTTTATTTAAATGACGATGTGGCCCAACATGGTCACATGCTATGCTGAAGAGGGTCTGGCCAGAACATACTATATGAGCTCGGTGAGCGATTTTTAATTTTGGGTAGCCAGATAGGTATCAGAAAAGCTACCACCATACTATGGTTTCCTCATGCTGATTTACTTTACCAAAACCTCCTGCTCATTGCATTTTGGGGTGTAAGGGGTGTCGCATAACATCTTAAGCTTGAGACACCCAAGTCAACCTCACCTGCACGTGGTGCACCCTGCTGAGTAACAAACGAGGCAATGGCGAAAGCGGGGCGGTAGGGCTTTACAGTCCGACTGGGTCGCGACCACCATGCATGTAGCGAAAAAACCCGTAATAGTGATTCGTTCTACGCGTCGCGTTTCGGGATCAGCTCATGCATATCCAGTAGTGAATGACTTTCGCCGTTGGGTAGAGCTCGGACACCGTGTCGGTTTTAAGTCGGTTTTAATCATTTTTTTTATTGTAACACAGCCAAGTGACTGCACTGTGCCTGATGGTGAGCACAGTACAATCCAAAAACAATGGCGACTACCGAGAGATGCGTTATCCCCATCAGGCACAGTGCAGTCACTTGGCTGTGTTACAATAAAAAAAATGATTAAAACCGACTTAAAACCGACACGGTGTCCGAGCTCTACCCAATAAGCAACTATCGCGGTTTATAGAATCATGTCAGGGTATTAAATGTAAATTAACTGACTTCTGTTCTAGTATTCCAAAATTAGTTCTAAGTAAATCGTAATCCAAACTAATATTATAAAGGCGACTGGGAGTTTATTAAAGAAAAAGCGTCACAATAACGCGTGCAAATGCTATAAAAACATAAGACATAATATTGAATACCATATGTGTCGTTTAGAATCGGAAGTGGTCAACTCCACTTTGCAATTTTCTAAACGTACTCTGTGCTTTAAACTATTGTACTATAGCATACATTTTTTTTTTAGCTTTCTGTACTAATTGTATTCAAACTCTACAGATACCTAAATGTTCCATAGTCTCTGCAATAAGCTCAAAATAGAAAACTGGCTATACCCATAAAAATTGCAAAGTGGAGTTGACCACTTCTGATTCTAAACGACACATATGTAAGGAACGCAAAATAATGTTATTTGATGACTTGTCTAGTTCAAATATACGAATTATATTATAACTTTCGCAAGTACTAAAGCTGTATGTTCTTATTCTATTATTCCGAAAATTTCGCTTGCTGGTAGAAATTAGCCATCGAACATAGGGCTCTTCGATAACTGTTTTACTAAATACTATAATTCGTATGTTTGAAATAGCTAAGTCAGACGTCAGGCTTCAATATATTATCCTAAGTTAGAAGAAGGATTGATATGTTGCGTTGTTATATTTTATTTTGTTATTAATAAATTTCAGGACTGACCATTAAAATTGGCACCCATTTATATCTCACTTCTTTTGTTGTTGTTGAAGTCATCAACCAAGACATATATCATAATATTCCACTTGGCTCTCATTTTACATTGATGTTTTTGATGAGGTTAATGTTACTGGTAAGCAGACTATACATAATCGCTTGCTAACAATGTTTGGTACAACAGAGTCTGGCGAGAACATCGTGATCGTATCGTCGGGTTTCCTGGTCGCTATCATGCATGGGATCTCAATTACAACAATGGCTTCCTTTACAATTCAAACTACAGGTATATGTACTGAATGAGTATATCAATTCTTTATTAAAAACATATTATAGATTAGAAGATTGTAAATTGTATGGCCGGGTGGTGGCAGCTTAATTTATAGAAAATTATTTGATTTTTTAAATTTAAGTTAATTTTAACGTAATAAGAAAACCTATAGTTTCTTCAAAAAAAGCTGAGTGGGATATGATGATAAAGAGGACCTTCGAAGTTATTTCAGCCAACTGTACGGCACTGGACAAAACTTACAATGACATGAAACTTTGATCCAACAAATAAGATATATATATATATATAAAAACTTAATATAGCGTATGTCAGCCAAGGATAATATTGCATCCTATTAGTTAGAGAATTTTCAGAATTAGGTAAGTAGTACCGGAGTGTTAGTGCATATCTCCTACAGATATACAAACCTTACTATAGATACATATATATATATATATATATATATATGTGTCGGGCCTGCCACAAAATGGCGCCCATGTGAAAGTATGACGTCATCCATAGTGCGTCATAATTATTAATCGATCAATCTACCAAGACCGCTGAAATAAAATGTTAGCCGATACAGAAATGCAACACTGAAAGTAGTTACGAATTATACGCAGATGTGACTAGCCCAACTGTCTAAGCGATGATACCCAGTATTTAGTTGTCGGTCGCCTTTTAAGGCATTCAGCCGAAGCTGATACCCGATAATGATCAAAATACGTGAACAACCAATTTACAGAAAGAAGTGTTGTTTTAAACGCGCTCATTGATTCAATATTTATCACGAGCAGATTAAGTTTACGATGTGTTTATATAATGTACTAGCTAGACTACTGCTAACACGCAACGAACGATAAAAACGATTTTGAAACATTCTTAATTGGTGTTCCGCTCCCACTGGTCTTAGCGTGATGATATATAGCTAATATCTTTCCGCGATAAATCATCTACCTAACACTCAAGAAAATTCTCAAATCGTATCAGTAGTTCCTGAGATTAGCGCGTTCAAATTAGTTAAAGATTACTAATTTACTACTCTCTCGTACTTAACTCGAGCCGTCATTCCGATTACAATAACTTATGATAGAGTGGACCGGTATTAATGAAATGAAGACTAAGTTACTCCTGAAGATAGGCTTTATGATTTAGGTTTTATTGTGAACCCAGTGCTTAAGCAGTGATGCGTGTAAATACAAACAAACAGACAGCCAGACATTTCTAAAAAATGATTGAAATGTATTCTATTACTTAATCCGTCTAGGAATAAGGTGCACTCTCCAGGTGTCTGTCTACCTGCAACAATTTTTTTCACAAAAATGAAAACCTACGGATACGTTAGATTTATATTCTTATTATATGTATAGATGTAAACTGAACATTTGTTTTGCGACTTTGGTGGTCCATCCAGTTTGTCTCCTATAGCTTTAAATGGTATATGGTAATGGTAATGCTTGCATTGTTGCGTTTCGTTCGGTCAGTGAGAGCGCCAGAGGCCCACCTCCCTTCTCCTCCTCTCCCTCTTCCTCCCCCTCCCCTAATCCCTTCTCCTCCTCTCCCTCTTCCTCCCCCTCCCCTAATCCCTTCCCCCCATAGGGTGGCATCGCACTTGCGACTCCACTGGTGTTGTTAGTGTCCATGGACGGTGGTGATCACTTAACAGCAAGTGACCCACCTGTTCGTTTGCCACTTATGACATAAAAAAAAAAAATCCTTACCAACCTGCTCTGATTTCCGTTCTGTGATCCAAAACGATGGTTGCATAGACAAGGACGTGAGGAATAGAATAAATGCAGGGTGGATGAAATGGCGAAAGGTGTCTGGTGTAGCTTGTGACCCACGAATGCCCTTGAAACTCAAAAGGAAGATGTATAAAACTATTATAAGACCAGTAATGTTGTACGCATCTGAGTGCTGGGCGACTAGAGAGACGGATGAGAGAAAACTACATGTGGCAGAGATGCGAATGTTAAGGTGGATGCGTGGTGTAACTAGAATGGATAAGATTAGGAATGAATATATCAGAGGAAGTTTGAAAATAGCACCAGTAACAGAGAAGTTAAGGAGTAATAGGTTAGCATGGTATGGGCATGTTATGAGGAGAGATGAAGACCATGTAACTAGAAAAGCTTTGAGTATGACGGTCGATGGATATAAGAGTAGAGGAAGACCGAAAAAAGGATGGATGGATTGTGTGAAAAATGATATGTGTGTAAAGGGTGTGATGACATCTGATAGGCGAGCGTGGAAAAGGAAAACATGTTTTGCCGACCCTACTTAGGTGAGATAAGGGTAAGAAGATGAAGATGATGTTTTTTTTTGTTTATGAACATGCTATTCATTGTAGTTGTGAACTGAGTATGGTGTTGACGGGTGCTGCTTTCATACACCGATACTACATGTGGTCGTACTGGCGCGCGCTGCCTGCCGCTATACGAGACTACGTCGACGAGTATATGAACTGCGAGGACATTGCTATGAATTTCCTCGTCGCTCACATCACTAGGAAGCCCCCAGTCAAAGTAAGTCTACATCTGTACATATTATTTTATTTTGTATGCAAACTCCATGTTACAGATGAATATAGTCGATAGTCATATATTAAACAGAAAAATGAAAAGACTTTTGTGATAGTCGGATTTGCAAAGTCTGAGAAAAAACCGTCTAACGAAAACGTTTCTTACTAGCGCTGCCTTAACGATGAGAGATATATGATTGAGTTATACAGAAAAGTTGTAGAACTTGATAATGCCTATAAAAAAGTCAACGACAGCATATGTCTAACTTTTATATTTAAGTCACAAAAAGTAGATTTTTATATATGTTTCCCACCCAACGAAGTGGGCATGGATCAGCTAGTTACTTTATATATTATCTGATATCGTTTTTTGTGTATGTCATTTGTTTTTTATTTTATATGAATTAATAAAATATTATAAAAAAACTAGCCGCCCGCTTCGGTTTCTCACAGGCGTACTAACTAAGAAAATGAGACCATACGATCATGTAAATTACACGGCAATTGATTTTTATTTATATAGTTACATAGATATAATATATAACAGGTGACGTCGCGGTGGACGTTCCGCTGCCCCGGTTGCCCGGTCACTCTCTCTGCCGATGAGACGCATTTCCATGAAAGACACAAATGCATACAATATTTTTCTCAGGTGAGTGCTGGTTATGACTACATTATAATAGATTAAGATCCCAGAGCGAACAGGTATAACTTCTTTTAGATTTAAATTTTACTTTTATATGTTAGAATGAAGGAATAAAATATTAATAGCGTAGTATTTTAGCATGTTAAGCGCATAAACTCGATTGCTTAGAAAGTGCTCATAGCTATGTGTATGTACTCTATATGCTTTAAGTCTTAAACTATTGGCGATCACGTTTTAATTTGTTTTGTGAAGTATTTGTACATTTAAAGCTTTAATTCAAGGTTAAAAATATTTTTGAAAATAGTGTCGAAGTTACTCAAATATTGATTTGAAATTTTCACTTCCTATACGTAAAAAAATCAAATTTAAAATTCGACAAAGAATTTAAAAACTTCAACTTTTTAACTATAAGAAACCGTACTTTTTAGTTTTTTTTACAAATTAATTGAAACAGATAATAAACATCCAAAAATTCATGACTTCATTCTTAGTAAATTTTTAAAAGCTCATAACTCAGCAGTAATCCATCATAGGAAAAATAAATTGTGTGTGCACATCCACGTGTACTAGAAGTATAACTGACCAGAGTATAAACAAAATTCACGACCTCATTTTTTTTTGGTTGTCCGCTTGACGTGAAATGCCCCATATCCTATATGAATATATATGAACGCTGGCCAGCACAAATGCCACCTCCAGCAAACTACCGTCAATGTTTAATGGAAAACTTATGTATTTTTTTCGAAAATATATGTTCATATCTGTCAAAACGGTCATCGTAGCGTGCCGCTACTATAACCTGTTATTATCATATTTATCAATAATTATTTGCATGGAGTTAATATAGAAAACCATAATAGGTTTTAATTCGTTATGTAGCAAAGGTAAAAGGAATTCAAAGTTAAAGAAAGCTTGTTAAAAATATTTTAATTTTCTATCCATTTTTTGTTAATATTTTGTATTATCAAAATTATTATTTTTCAGATATTGGGGTACACTCCTCTACTTTCAACACAGTATCGTGCAGACTCAGTACTATTCAAAACTCGTATACCACATGATAAACAAAAGTGTTTCAAGTTTATATAGTTTAACTTATTGTATATAGTGAAAATAATTACATCGCTAGTTTACGTAAATTCTCATACTAATCCGTTGTTAACTCGATAGCGTTGTCCTCCGTGAGGGTTAAATTAATAATTTAAAGCTTCTAGATATATCGAATAGTCTTGTTGATCCATTTTTTTTTTTGGTTTTTAATATTTTTTTCAAAATACAAAAGTGTTCATAGTAATAATTTGTTTGTGTTATTTATTTTTCGTCATGTATTCAATCGTAGATTTAAGAAATTCGAATATTTAAGCAATTTGTTTAGAATCGCTCTTCCATTAGTGTCAATGAAATGCAGTTAAAAAACAACGGAGTGTTATTTGATGAACGTCAAACTACGTAACCCTGTTTAGTGATCCTTTTTCTGGTTGTAATTTTGTTTATATACCTCTTTATGTCCTGTATGGTCTGTCCCTACCTATTTTGATTTTATTGTTCGTGATTTCAATAGAAAAATAACTCGCCCGCTCGCATCGTAAGAGTCAACATCGATCTGAAGATGCTCCGTGAAGGAGCGAAACACGTGTTATCGATTATCGTGATTACACTCAGACGTAGTAGTGTTCCATCGATTCTAGGCGGAAATGCAAAGTAGCGTCTATTCTAATATAATGATGGATTTCCGCAAAGTAACGCCTTCTTCAATCAAAGAAAAATAACGTATTAAAGTTATAGTACTTATTACATTACGTATAGGTATTTATTTGCATTCAATATACTTCATGTATTTACTAAGAAATAGGGGGTGTGCGAATATTCGAATCAACACATTATTCAATAGCGAATTGAACTGAATAAATCGAATTGAACATTCGAATAATTCCAACTATTCGATTATTCGTTTGGTTCGGACTATTCCAATTATTCAACTATTCGGATTATTAAAATAATTTCAATTAATAGAGTAATTTAAACTATTTTAATGATTTTAAATACTTAGATATTTATCAAATACTAAATAATTATTAATATACACAATTAGATTAATAGATTCGTCTGTTAATAATTCTGTTAGAAAACTCTCTCTCTGTTAGAAAATATGTAATAAATAAATTGAATAGTTCCAATAATTTAAATAATTCGAATTATCGTTTGGAAATTGAATTAAACATCATTATTCAATTCGATTCGATTCGAGCATTATTAGCATTAGCATATATAGTACACCCCTACTAAGAAACATAACTTTGTATTTTATTAGTGATTTATGTCGACAAACTGAATATATTTAATGACTACCCAGTAAATACATTAGCTTATTTTGATATTAAACCCAGATTTGCGTTTTCTATTTATATAAATGTGTGACATGATCTGAGTTTTGTCAGATTAGTAATTTGAGGTCATTTGTTAACTGACCACTTACATATTTTATGTTTATTGAAGTAAAACATCTTTAGGCGCGTCTAGGAGGTAACTGGACGACGATGTAACGGAAGTCCGTTACATCAATATGGCGTCACGTTTCTGTACCATTCGGTTAGATAATAATTAAACATAATCAAAACTTCTATTAAATCATAATTAATTTATTCGATAATTATCATAGTAATCTGTTCGTACTTTTCTATATTACATTTACTTGATAACAAAGAGTTGCTTATAATGTTTCTAGTGTTATATAAGTTCCGAATTAGCTGATAGATGGCAATACAGATAATGAAGCTTTGATTTAATTTGTCGCTTACTTACAATAAGATCAAATGGCAGCGCACGGTCGCGCACCCATATAATTATACATATTAATTCTATTGTATGATTATTATTATTATTATTCAGTTTAATATTTTTCATTAATATTTTTTTTAACTATTTTTGATTGATTCTTTTATAAACTATTTATTGACAAAATCAAAAATATTTAAAAAGTTTTACTTCAATGGCGTGTTGTAAAGGTTACACGCACTCATTTTTTACTATATACACGTTGACAAAATCAAAAATATTTAAAAAGTTTTACTTCAATCACGTGTGAAGGTTACACGCACTCATTTTTTACTATGTACACGTACTAGTCTTAGATGATTAAGACTGATTTGTTAACTCCCACTTGAAGCTTACTTATTTTTACTGATATAATTAATAACAATTATTGAATTATGTAACATTCGCTTCTAATTATAAGACATAATTATTTTTAGAAAAATTAACTAACAAGAACCATTTTATTATTTACGAATAAACATAATTTATTATATTATAAGTCTAACAATAAAAGTTGTCTGTTACTAGTCTAAGTTACATAATAATGTAAATAAATATTTTACCTATTATGTGTTTTTTTATTCAGTCTTAATTTCGCATCATTTTCGTATTCTCCCTATCAGGGATAATTACGTGACCATAGATAAGTTTACTTTTTATGAAACAACCCTTGACGTGAAATTTTAGTTATCCTTGATAGTAGTAGATTTCACTCTAATGTAAAAAAAAACTTTGTACGAGACAAAAAATACACCAATACGATAAACCACGGTTAGCGTGTACCCATAGATCAAAATCAAAATACTCTTTATTCAATATAGTCCCTGAGAAGGCACTTATGAACGTCAAAACTACCACCGTTTCGGAAAACAACGCAGTCATCGAGAAGAACCGGCAAGAAACTCGATCTGGTTTATCTTTTCATAATAACTAACATATTTTTTTATTATTTTTCTTATTTAGTGAATGAACAAAGAGAGGCGTCACTTCCAGACGTCGCTATCGTTCACATAATGATCCACCCTGTAATAACCTTTATGTATTAAGACCCGCTTGACATAACACTTGAACCTACTATCCGGCAAATCGGTAATGTATTTTGGGACTTTGTTATAAAATCTAACCTATTACCTAAAAAACTGTTATTGGTCTTAGTAAGCCTTAAATATGGAGTGATTGACCAGTGTTATGGTTTCTGGTATTTATATTATGTTGGTCTTTTACTAAATCCAGATTATCTAAGTTTTTCCGGACGTACATCAAATTCTCAAGAATATATTGGGAGGCAAGAGTTAAAATACCGAATTCCTGAAACTTAGTCTTTAATGATTCACGAGGCCCCAAATTATAGATTGCTCGAACTGCCCGTTTTTGTAGTAGGAATATGATGTCTACCTCAGATGCGGCCCCCCACAACAAAATGCCATAAGACATTAAGCTATGGCTATATCATCGTCATCATCAGCCTGTAAGAGACCCACTGCAGGGCCATAGGCCTCTTCCCTAAGAAAGGTATGGGCATAATCACCACGCTAGCCCACGACGTATTGGCGATTTCAAACTCTGAGAAATCCACAGTTCTATATAATTCCCACATACAGTAGTACTACGTAAATTATATGAAAATTATAAAATAAACAATTACATTATGATAAATATATACACAAATCGCACATAACTTTTATTTTAGCGCTTGTATATAACCTCCATATAAGCACTAACAGTTTTATATCAGTAAACAAATCCTAGCTATTTGATTTCTGCACTATGTATTGTGGTTGAAATCTGAGCTGATATGCTCGTCTGCAACCGCAACGTACCTACCACACTTGGACTTCTCTAGAATTGATTAATTTACCTCAAACCACCTTGACTATAAATACTATTATTATTACTTGGAGCTGTGTCAGGTGTCAGTAATATATTCAACACATGTACATAGCTATTTATACATATATCGTATACATTACATATTACTATAAAAACTTCATACAATTTTTATATATATAGGTGTATGTTTACACATCACGGTGATTTAGTGTTAAGGTGTAAAGATTGTATATTATGACTGTATGTAAAAGATATCTCTTCTTCTTACCCTTATCCCATATTAGCAGGGTCTGTACAACATGTTTGTCATGTTGTGGTATATGATTTGGCTTAATTTTTACGATCGGCCGCCTGCCTGACATCAACCCTCCTTGGGATTATTTTGTTGTACCATTGTATTTATGATTATTAAATACCAAAACCAAAATTCCTTATTTATCTTGACTATTGATTTTCGACAAGTCCTGTTCCGTACGTATGGAGAAAACAGCAGAGGTTTCGTTGCGTCTAACAAGTATGGTACCGTGTTTAACCCAAGTGAAACGAAAGCCATGCTGCTTCGCCTTCTCACGCGTTTTCCGAAACAAAGTCTTGTTCTTCAGGGTTAAATGTTCATTGATGTATATTCTTTGTGAAACAGAAGGTATATTGAGTTGCTTTGTAGTAATTCCTCGTGGGTTCAGAGGTTTCTCAGTAATAATAAACCAAATATAATAATATAAAATATGAAAACAATAATAGAAAAATAAATGCAAATAAAATGACATGTCAACGTAAAAGGTATATATAAGGTATTATTTAAAATTATCAATATACAGCTATATTTTGTTCACTATAACTTAATACGAATAAAACGTTTCTATAAATTTATAGGAATATTACTTGGTGTAAAGTAACTACTCTTTCTTCAAAAACACGTTTATTACGAAAATTGGGTAGCAAAGTCACACCACCGAAGTCATAAAAAGGTTTAAGCAGCCATACTCAACCTGCGGCCCGCCGGGTCTTTGTAGTTGACCCACCCGATTCTTTTTGGACTGTAAATGCATGCAAATTCAACTGCCGTGGCCCTTTTATAGGTGACAGAGGAACATTGTGGGGTGTTAGTTAAAAATTAGCCAAGAAATACGTTTTTTCATAAATTTAAATATATTAAAAACAGTACTTATGAAGGGCCACAGTACTAATTAGTTTTTTATTAAGCAAATGAAATGAAATATTTTTTCTGAGAATTAAGATTCTATACCTAATGTACTAGTTGATGCTGAAAAATGGGTTCTACGATTTAGTGAAATTTTATGTAGGTACAGGAAGTGAAAGTGCGTTCTGCTATTGATATGAGAATTGTGAATAATACTTTTAGAAATAAAAAGTTATTTTTTATTTTGCTTCTTAATAAAAATATATAATAAAAAACATTTTTTTGTTAATTATCAACATGTCTGTTATCTTTATCACGCTCTAAGTTATGTGTTTCTATTCTGTTGCTGGATCTGTAATGTAAGGATTTTGACACAATATACCAGGTGACTGTTTAGATAGTAGTAGTATTTCTGGAGGCCAATCTGCACTCGTTTCTCGTTCTAAATCAATTAAAAAATAGGTGCTTAATATTTGACCTAATTATCAAGAAAAATACAAAAATTCCGTCCATAGTAAAGCAGTGTCAATGACCGTCGGGTGACTTTACTTTTATTTGAAAGGGGACGTGGAAACGTCAGGAACAAAACAAAAGCGTTTATTGCCCAAGACGTCACCTCATTCATTGTTCACAATTCAACATTATGATTATTTATAGAAATTTTGAAGATAGAAGGGGTCTTTCTAATAAGATATTAGATTTTTTTCTCGAACTGATTACGCTACTGACCTAGCAAGGTCTTAACTGCTTCAATGGACTACTACGGCGAGCGCTTAAGGCAGTCGGCCGATTTTATTTGACAACTAGCTCAAGGGTGCACGGCACACCTCGGCTTGGGCTGTTGCCTGACTCATGCAATTCGCGATATATCTTTTTACAGCCGGGTACACACCGGCCGTCTCCTCCGTCCGCCGGACCTGTGCACTGGGAAGATGGACCCCTCGACCCATCCTCCCTAGGTCCGGTTACGGTGGGAGGAGGCGGCGATCAAAATGCCGCCTCCTCCTGCCTGTCCTCCGTTGGCGGAGACGGCCACTTTGAGGGTCCTCCTCTCGGACCCTCTCCGCCGCCTCCTGCGAGATGACTTCCTCGCAGAAGGAGGCCATGAGCTAACCTAAGCTACATATTCATACTTATATCAGTTATTGAATCATATATGTGTAACAAGCATACATGCCTTATATGTATTTACAACTCTTATATGTATTTGGTGTTGGATATTTTTTTCTAAACTATTTCAGTTCGATAAGGGAAAATAATAAAACCCTTCTGCTTTCATGTGCAAGCATGTATGCGTGCACGTGTGTGGAGGTGATATGTGTAATGTTATCGCAGTGATGTAAGATTTTGTGTCACTATATGTGGAGGTGATATGTGTAATGTTATCGCAGTGATGTAAGATTTTGTGTCACTATATCGCGCGGGCAGCGTACTCAAAGGTTCCATGCCGAGGGAACGGATCTAGGCTTGAGCCTGGTAGGGGCGGGGGGGCGCGCTAGTCGCGGGTACGGACGCTGCCGGTGCACGAGATGTGCTTGGCAGGCTCGGGAAGGCCTCTCGAGACATGAGAGGCGGAGGTCGGGGGCGGGCGGGGGCGGCGGCCGTCTTAGCCGTCTTAGATGCTTGCATTGTTGCGTTTCGTTCGGTCAGTGAGAGCGCCGGAGGCTCATCTCCTTTCCCCCTTTCCTTTCTCCTTTCTCTAGCCCTCCCCCATACACAGGCTGGCAACGCGCTCCCCTGGTGTTGCTAGTGTCTATAGACGATGGTGGTCACTTAACATCAAGTAACCCACATGTTCTTTTGCCTCCTTTTGAAAAAAAAAATGATGATTGTTGAATAGTTAAATTCTGTTATCTTTTTTTATACTTTAATGGTTTAGCTTGTAACCATAATCTCATCTGATATTAAATGATAATGTAGTATATGATGTTAAACACGCCAAAGCTAATGGGGACTGGCTCTGAAGTGCATCTGTCGTCACACACCAACAGGTGCTTCGCGACAGATTTTAAATTTGAGGTTGGTAACTAGCCATTCGAACTTAGAAAAATCCCTACCACCATGCAAAACAACACTACAAACGTGAGTGACAATAAAAAAATTACACCCATTACGCATTTGATAAACTATATATTTTTTCTATCGTATTGTTACATAGGTTCGTATACTTTAAGCGTTACAAATATTGTATTGTTCAACGGTAAATGTAGTTCAAGTGATTGTATCCGTTTGTTTGTACGCGCTAGCCTATGGTATTACCAGTCAGGTTTGAAATATTTTTTATACATTTGATTTGATATTTACTGCGGAAGATCATAGACTTCTTAACATCACGCTATGACCATTAGGAGTCGAATAATTAGCATCAAAGTGTAAATATAAAAGTACAATTGATGGAGAGAATATTAAAAAAGAGTGAAACCGCGAGGTAAAACTAGTAATAAACGGTTTATTAAGGTCAATTATTATTTTATCAAATACTCATAAAATTGATATAGAAAATGGAGTGTTGAATATATTTTTTTTACCATATTATCGCATGTGTAACAAACATACACTTTAGCAGATATAGATATATATGTACAGTTTTATATACGTCGATCTACTTAGTAAAAACTTTTGTACATTCATTCCCCACAGTAAAGTAGTTCGTTGGAGCGAATAATCACTTTAGCAGATCTCGAGGGACACATCTGGCCTCTTAAAATTTGTAAGAAGGGATAAATTTCGATTAAGACCTTTAAGTATATAATGCGGGGTGGGGGTGGACTCACCCCTGTGAGAGGATAAGATTTAATGAAAGGACGAAAACATAAAACATCTAATAATACAAAAGTTCTATGGGGCCAATATATAGATATGTAAATATCTAAATTTGCATTATAATGACGTATGTGACCAAAATACTTTCCAAAATCATAAAATTTCTTGTAAACATCAAATTAAGAATGCGCAAACTACATGGATACATATTTATTTAAAATCTATAAAATACATAGCAGGTCCGGCGGATGTGGACAATAAAAAAAATCCTAAAAGGCAACCGCAGCGCCAATTACTGGGTCCAATTGTGGATATAAACCATACTTAAATCCATCTGAACACACATATACACATATAAAATTTCAGCAAAATCTATCCAAACCTTTAGCAGAAGTTCAGCCATACGGACAGAAGAATTACATGTTTTCCTTTTTCACTCTGACACACACGCATATCATTTTTCACACAATCCATACCTTTTGTGAACCTTGTGAATGGTTGCGACGTCTGGAAATTACGCCCTTCTCTGTGCATCCACTAATAACGAATGTAAATATTTATGTTCCTGTAAAAATATATAACATGAAAAGATAAAAGTGATCGAGATGCGCTAGTCGCGGGTACGGACGCTGCCGGTGCACGAGATGTGCTTGGCAGGCTCGGGAAGGCCTCTCGAGACATGAGAGGCGGAGGTCGGGGGCGGGCGGGGGCCGTCTTTGAGGGCGACGCCTGCCTGGGGTAGCGAGGGCGCTTTGTTTGGGCGATAATTCGCGGTATGACCCACGCCGCGGCACAGAACACAGCTCGGGGGATCGGGGGAGTCTTTCGAGCGAGAGCACTCCTTGGTAGAGTGGTCGCTGAGGCACTTAACGCACCTGGACTTCAGGAGACAGCTTCGTGCGAAGTGTCCGTACACCTGGCAGTTGTGACACTGCGAGGGCACAAACGTTTTGCGCGGCGGCTCGACGATAACGCCGGAGAGGCCGCAGAGGGTCGTGAGATTGAATATCGCTTTCCCTCGATGGGTGCGATCTAGAACGACGAGAACCATGTCGTATGGGCCTCTGGTGCGCGGAGAGCGCATGCGATGAACCTCGCGAACAGGAGTCTATTACAAGGGTTTTTGGACAAAACTACAGTTAATAATGACACTGCAACTTCAGTAGGTACATTTACCAGCACGAAATTCATTTTGGTATATAGCGACAATTTTGTAAGTGTCGAGACAGCTGAGCAATATAACCTATATAGCAATATATAAGCAATATAACCAAATAAGAACCTACCTATTGTTATTATTTTTTTCTAATAATTAAAAAAAATATATAAGCGGGTGCCGATAGAAATAGAAAAACACCACTTGAAATGCAAAGTTTAAATACATAATTGATTACAGGAATAGGTCTAGATCTTTAGAACAAACATTTTTCTGTGTGTAGACAGCAACTAGGAGGCCAGAATTAAATTTATATTCATTAAAATAAAATCAGATTTTTGTGTACATTACATATTTGTGTCCTACCATGGTTTTAAATTAAGGGACAAGAGTTTCTTAGGTACAGATTTGACAGTATCCATATGAGTACTGTTTTAATGAGACTCCAGGTAGCTTTACAATTTAAGTATAAATATATAAGGCAGAACCACGAAACTAAATAAGTTCTTGAATTAGGTACATTTATTTAAAGTATCAGTCTGGTCAATGTAACATACTATTCTATTAATAAGGTCTTCGCCATTACTTTATTACTGATCAAAAGGTAATTTCTAAAGGAGTGTACTGGAACTGCTATAGAAAGTCGAGAGGTATTTGCTGTTCGTAGAGCCAAGAAATTTATCGTTCTGTAGTTTCTCGCTTGATAAGAGCAAACCAAAACATTTCTTAAATCTTTCACGTTCCTCAAGCTATTTTCCTTTGCTCTAAGCAGAAGATTACTAACCTATAAATGTACCACTAATGGACAAAAAAAAGCAGTGGCTTAATATTCATTCTAGTTCATGACATGTTAGGGATTTCAAAAGTAGAACACCTTTTTTATGATTTCTCACTATATGCCTATGCGAAAACGTATCTCAAGTTAGGAGGAAGCCTAACAATGATTTCTTTCTTCAGCCGATAGCGTGACTTAAAAATCAGTTAATGCATACAAATTCTGAAAATATCGTTTGCAGACATCAAAGGCTAGCCTAATTGACATCATATAGATATTCCACCGGACTTCCTTATTCGATCACCAGAAGTGTCTGATACCTTAAATGGAGATGATTTACGTCAACTCTTTAAAAATACTTATATACGAGAATAACCGCGGATTTACAATGTTGTTTAACGTTAAATCGGTCTATTCAACGAAGTCACATTTGACCACCAGGACGCTTCGACTTACATGCATACTTACCTAGAAACTCAGCCTCATTATTTTAGAATTTAGTTCACTATTTTCTAACTTCCTCATCTAAGTCTCGTGCCACCATTATCGTTAATTAATGTAAAAAAGAAGATTTCTGTTTCTGTTTCTATATATACGTTTATGTGCTCATAATTTGAAAACTACTCATTCGATACCCTTATTGGTTTTTTTTATTATAGATTTTTGAAGTGAAACTTATGGGGTGCTTTGAAATTCTGATCAGCAACCGTCTTTGTGACGAAAAGTGGTGAGGGTAAAGACTGTGTCGGGTAGTGTTGAAAACACCGGTTCTCGTCTGTCAAAGTTGATTAACGTCGGGTGCGGTCAGTACTTGTTTATTATAGATTTTTGAAGTGAAACTTATGTGGTGCTTCTTCACTTCTATCGTGTGCCTTTACAGCACATTCTTTTTTCAATATGAATATTTTATAGCATGTATTTCTATCTGTTACTGTTTATAGGTTCTAGCATTTGATTATAATTTAACCTTTAGAGAAGAGGCCAAAGATGGTAACATGCTAAGCCTAGAGACAACTGTCTCTTTGTTGTTGAGGTTGAGGTAGTTGTTTAGCGACAGTTTTTCAACTTCAGGGTGATAATTAGCCAGGCGGGCACTAGATGAAGCCTTACCACCATGCCATAGCTTCATTATGAAGTTTGCTTTCTTTTAAAGTTTTGGTTTATTGTGAGAATTCACATCCATCTCTATCGATGCGCTGCCTGCCTATATATGTCTTATAATAGGTAAAATATATATATATATACATCTTTATATATAAATTTCTTCTGTACGTGTGTATGTCACTGAACTCCTTCTAAACGGCTGCACCGATGTTGATGAAAGTTTGTATGCGTGTTCCAGTGGATCCGAGAATGGTTTAGATTCACAATTGATGTCCAATTGGACCAGGTGACGCTGCTGTTGACTTTAGGATTTTTTTTTATTATCAAGGCAGGACAACGTCCGCCGGTTCCGCTAGTATATATATAAAGATTCTTCTGTACGTGAGTATACGACTGAACTCCTCCTAAACGGCTAGCCAGATTTTTATGAAATTTTTTGTGTGTTGAGGTGGTTTCAACAATAGTTTAGACTCACAATTGATGTCCAATTGGACCAGGTGACGCTGCTGGTATATTTCATAAATTAAATAATAATACACTGGATGTTTAATAAATAAATTACTTATATGTATAATAGTGGTATTGGAGTATATTTATTGTTTTTTAATATAATCTCATTGTCTTTTGTCGGGTATTATATTTCAGAAGTGGTTTTCAGTTTGGAACCGGACTGGTCGTTCTCTGGTAGGTAGAGTTTTATTGGTGGTAACAAGCGGTAGCATTCGCGGTCGAATGTCGTTGGGGAGCGGCGGAGAGGGCCGCGCGGACTCGCGGCTTCAGGCAAGATCGTCCGCCTTGCCTCCATCGAAACGCTTCAGCTGAAAATTACTTATATCATTTAAATATTAATATTACTTTGTTGACGTCTATTAAGTAAGATTCATTGAAAATAGACAGATGTAGACATATATAGTCAAAATCTGATATAACGACGTTGACTGCTCATATTATTCGTAACAACCAGTGACGTTTTCGAGATACAGCATTCAGCCGGGACCTTTGTTCTCGGTCAATATAACCGGTATGTTGTTCTAAACGATTTACTTAACATTTTATTATGCAGAACACGATCAGTGTAAAGCTAAAAAGAGGTAAAATTGTAAAAGCTACATATATAGACTTTAAAAATCTTATTATACGACTAAATGAAAATGAATGATTTCTCTTTTAACCGACTTCAATATAGAAATTCTTAATGTTTGTACTTATTTAATGTTTGTTACTTCAGAACTTCGTTATTTATAAAGAGATAATGAAGATTCTTTGTTTATTGGAAAGGGAATATTTTCTAGGTCTCTTTTTAATTTCATCAATTTATTCTAAGATCGAATAGGTAAGTGTATAGTGATTAAGATAATGGTAGGTTTATGGCAATCCATAGGTAAGTAGTTACATCTCACTATGGTTACGATCCATGGTGCATTTTTTAGAATAGACTTTATAAAGTCGATTTTTTTTGTTGTTACAATTTTCATGTTTTTAATGGATTGCACACGCTAAATTATTTTTATAATGGGGCTTAAAACTGAAGTTTTCGCTGTTCATGAAATTTCTGGCGATATTTTCAGAATCTTTATAATTATTATGCTTTTAAAAAATGGATTTAATTACTCCTCGGAACTGTAAATACCTAATTATCCGCCTTAATTCTAATTCCATAAAATTAATTTTAACTTTATTAAAAAAGTATATTTCATAAATTAAATAATAATACACTGGATGTTTAATAAATAAATTACTTATATGTATAATAGTGGTATTGGAGTATATTTATTGTTTTTTAATATAATCTCATTGTCTTTTGTCGGGTATTATATTTCAGAAGTGGTTTTCAGTTTGGAACCGGACTGGTCGTTCTCTGGTAGGTAGAGTTTTATTGGTGGTAACAAGCGGTAGCATTCGCGGTCGAATGTCGTTGGGGAGCGGCGGAGAGGGCCGCGCGGACTCGCGGCTTCAGGCAAGATCGTCCGCCTTGCCTCCATCGAAACGCTTCAGCTGAAAATTACTTATATCATTTAAATATCAATATTACTTCGTTGAGGTCTATTAAGTAAGATTCATTGAAAATAGACAGATGTACACATACAGTCAAAATCTGATATAACGACGTTGAAGGGACTGCTCATATTTAGTCTTAACAACCGGTGATGTTTTCGAGATACAGCGTTCAGCTGGGACCTTTGTTCTGGGTCAATATAACCGGTATGTTGTTCTAAACGATGTCGCCATAAAAGGTTTTGACCATAGAGTAACAAACCCGCGCGTATGTAAGTGTAAGCGGTTTCATAATTCTATGGTTTTGACTATGACTCTAGATATTTCTAGAGTTAAAAAACAATATGTATATCCTGACTAATATTATAAATGTGAATGTGTTTGTTTGTTACGCTTTACGTCTTAACTACTAAATCGATCATAACGAAATTTAGCATACACGTTGTCTGGAGTAAAGAAAGGTCTTTCATTCATACAAACAGAGTACCTTTCATTCATTAAAACAAAATACACTATTCCCGAGGAATATATTAAATCTACACTAACGAAGTGTTCTTTAAAAGGCCAGCAATACGCTTGCGACTCTCCTGGTGTTGCTAGTGTCTATGGACGGCGGTAATCACCTACCATCAGGTGACCCGCCTGTTTGTCATATTAAAAACAGTACTTATGAAGGGCCACAGAACTAATTAGTTTTTTATTAAGCAAATGAAATGAAATAATTTTTCTGAGAATTAAGATTCTATACCTAATGTGCTAGTTGATGCTGGAAAATGGGTTCTACGATTTAATGAAATTTTATGTAGGTACAGGAAGTTCTGCTATTAATATGAGAATTGTGAATAATACTTTTAGAAATAATAAGTAATTTTTTATTTTGCTTCTTAATAAAAATATATAATAAGTTTTTTTGTTAATTATCAACATGTCTGTTATCTTTATCACGCTCTAAGTTATAGAAACATCTATTCTGTTGCTGGATCTGTAAGGTAAGGATTTTGACACAATATACCAGGTGACTGTTCAGAATGTCGTTGGGGAGCGGCGGAGAGGGCCGCGCGGACTCGCGGCTTCAGGCAAGATCGTCCGCCTTGCCTCCATCGAAACGCTTCAGCTGAAAATTACTTATATCATTTAAATATTAATATTACTTTGTTGACGTCTATTAAGTAAGATTCATTGAAAATAGACAGATGTAGACATATATAGTCAAAATCTGATATAACGACGTTGACTGCTCATATTATTCGTAACAACCAGTGACACGTCAGGAACAAAACAAAAGCGTTTATTGCCCAAGACGTCAGCTCATTCATGTTCACAATTCAACATTATGATTATTTATAGTAATTTTGAAGATAGGTGTCTTTCTAATAAGACATTAGATTTTTTTCAAGCATGTATGCGTGCACGTGTGTGGAGGTGATATGTGTAATGTTGTTGCAGTGATGTAAGATTTTGTGTCACTGTATCGCGCGGGCAGCGTACTCAAGGGTTGCACGCCGAGGGAACGGATCTAGGCTTGAGCCGTATGGTTTTCAATTAAGGGACAAGAGCTAACTAGGTACAGATTTGACAGTATCCAGATTTATTTTCATGGTTGTGCCTTATATGTTTATACTTAAATTGTAAAGCTACCTGGAGTCTCATCTGGATACTGTCAAATCTGTACCTAGTTAGATTATGCTTTTAAAAAATGGATTTAATTACTCCTGAAAATTGTAAATATCTAATTATCCGCCTTAATTCTAAGTCCATAAAATTAATTTTAACTTTATTAAAAAAGTATATTTCATAAATTAAATAATAATACACTGGATGTTTAATAAATAAATTACTTATATGTATAATAGTGGTATTGGAGTATATTTATTGTTTTTTAATATAATCTCATTGTCTTTTGTCGGGTATTATATTTCAGAAGTGGTTTTCAGTTTGGAACCGGACTGGTCGTTCTCTGGTAGGTAGAGTTTTATTGGTGGTAACAAGCGGTAGCATTCGCGGTCGAATGTCGTTGGGGAGCGGCGGAGAGGGCCGCGCGGACTCGCGGCTTCAGGCAAGATCGTCCGCCTTGCCTCCATCGAAACGCTTCAGCTGAAAATTACTTATATCATTTAAATATTCTGTCAAAGTTGATTAACGTCGGGTGCGGTCAGTACTTGGATGGGTGACGTTGGTTTTTTTTAATTAAAATATTTCCCTGTAATACAAAAGTTTCACTTCTATCGTGTGCCTTTACAACATACCCTTTTTTAATATAAATTTTTTATAGCATGTATTTCTATCTGTTACTGTTTATAGGTTCTAGCATTTGATTATAATTTAACCTTTAGAGAAGAGGCCAAAGATGGTAACATGCTAAGCCTAGAGACAACTGTCTCTTTGTTGTTGAGGTTGAGGTAGTTGTTTAGCGACAGTTTTTAAACTTCAGGGTGATAATTAGCCAGGCGGGCACTAGATAAAGCCTTACCACCATGCCATGGCTTCATTATGAAGTTTGCTTTCTTTTAAAGTTTTTGTTTATTGTGAGAATTCACATCCACGTCTATCGATGCGCTGCCTGCCTTTATATGCCTTATAATAGGTAAAATTTATATATACATCTTTATATATAAATTTCTTCTGTACGTGTGTATGTCACTGAACTCCTCCTAAACGGCTGCACCGATGTTGATGAAAGTTTGTATGCGTGTTCCAGTGGATCCGAGAATGGTTTAGATTCACAATTGATGTCCAATTGGACCAGGTGACGCTGCTGTTGACTTTTAGGATTTTTTTTATTATCAAGGCAGGACAACGTCCGCCGGTCCCGCTAGTATATATATATATATATAAAGATTCTTCTGTACGTGAGTATGCGACTGAACTCCTCCTAAACGGCTAGATAGATTTTGATGGCATTTTTTGTGTGTTGAGGTGGTTTTAAGAATGATTTAGACTGACAATTGGACCCGATAGATGGCGTGTCACGGTCTGATTGTAGGATTCCTTTTTATTATCAGGACATGTCGACGTCCGCTGGGTAGACAGTTGTATAAGACGTATAAACTATGTACATAAATTTATTAAATAGGGTAAGTCAAATTAGCAATTAAAACCCATTTATATAATTGTAAAATATTTTATTAGTATAATATAAAGAAGGATACAGTTATCATTCTAAACATTTATATTCGCTCAAAAACACACAAAATCTTAAAATGTATAGTATAATATAATAATTATGCAATGTATATAGAACACTTGATTTCGATTGTTTTTCCTTTTAGATTAATAGACTTATATGAATTGAATACACAAGAACATTCATACAAGGTGTACGTCGAAATATCAATGGCGTCGCGGGTACTTCAGAGTATTGGGAATACAAATTGGAAGTGCCAAGTGAATGCGTGTTGTTTTCTTAGTAAGTGATATATATTATATTATACTCGTAGGTTGAGTGCGCTACGTGTCGGTATGTTTTACTTAACATTTTATTATGCAGAACACGATCAGTGTAAAGCTAAAAAGAGGTAAAATTGTAAAAGCTACATATATAGACTTTAAAAATCTTATTATACGACTAAATGAAAATGAATGATTTCTCTTTTAACCGACTTCAATATAGAAATTCTTAATGTTTGTACTTATTTAATGTTTGTTACTTCAGAACTTCGTTATTTATAAAGAGATAATGAAGATTCTTTGTTTATTGGAAAGGGAATATTTTCTAGGTCTCTTTTTAATTTCATCGAGTTATACTAAAATCGAATAGGTAAGTGTATAGTGATTGAGATACTGGTAGGTTTATGGCAATCCATAGGTAAGTAGTTACATCTCACTATGGTTACGATCCATGGTGCATTTTTTAGAATAGACTTTATAAAGTCGATTTTTTTTTGTTATAATTTTCTTGTTTTTAATGGATTGCATACGCTAAATTATTTTTGTAATGGGGCTTAAAACTGAAGTTTTCGCTGTTCATGAAATTTCTGGCAATATTTTCAGAATCTTTATAATTATTATGCTTTTAAAAAATGGATTTAATTACTCCTGAAAATTGTAAATATCTAATTATCCGCCTTAATTCTAAGTCCATAAAATTAATTTTAACTTTATTAAAAAAGTATATTTCATAAATTAAATAATAATACACTGGATGTTTAATAAATAAATTACTTATATGTATAATAGTGGTATTGGAGTATATTTATTGTTTTTTAATATAATCTCATTGTCTTTTGTCGGGTATTATATTTCAGAAGTGGTTTTCAGTTTGGAACCGGACTGGTCGTTCTCTGGTAGGTAGAGTTTTATTGGTGGTAACAAGCGGTAGCATTCGCGGTCGAATGTCGTTGGGGAGCGGCGGAGAGGGCCGCGCGGACTCGCGGCTTCAGGCAAGATCGTCCGCCTTGCCTCCATCGAAACGCTTCAGCTGAAAATTACTTATATCATTTAAATATTAATATTACTTTGTTGACGTCTATTAAGTAAGATTCATTGAAAATAGACAGATGTAGACATATATAGTCAAAATCTGATATAACGACGTTGACTGCTCATATTATTCGTAATGATGATTAAGAATATTAATTCATGTTCTGTTGCTATTTGTCAACTGTTCGTAAAATCCGTGCCATTCCGAAAAACTTTCCTTAAACGTCACGCTGCCGAAACGATGTCGCCATAAACGGTTTTGACTATGACTCTAGATATTTGTAGAGTTAAAAAAACATCAAATGTATATCCTGACTAATATTATAAATGCGAATGTATTTGTTTGTTTGTTACACTTTACGTCTTAACTCCTCAATCCATCATAACGAAATTTAGCATACACGTTATCTGGAGTAAAGAAAGGTCTTTCATTCATTCAACAGTAGGTACCTTTTATTAAAAATAAATACAGACTCCAGGTAGCTTTACAATTTAAGTATAAACATATAAGGCACAACCATGAAAATAAATAAGTTCCTGAATTCGGTACATTTATTTAAAGTGTCAGTCTGGTCGAGAGTACATACTATTCTATTAATAAGGTCTTCGTCATTACTTTGTTACTGATCAAAAGATCATTTCTAAAGGAATGCATTGGAACTGCTATAGAAAGCCGAGAGGTATTTGCTGTTCATAAAGCCGAGAAATTCATCGTTCTGTAGTTTTTCGCTTGATAAGAGCAAACCAAAACATTTCTTAAATCTTTCACTTTCCTCAAGCTATTTTCCTTTTCACTGCTATAGAAAGCCGAGAGGTATTTGCTGTTCATAAAGCCGAGAAATTCATCGTTCTGTAGTTTTTCGCTTGATAAGAGCAAACCAAAACATTTCTTAAATCTTTCACTTTCCTCAAGCTATTTTCCTTTTCTCTAATCAGATAGTTACTAACCTATAAATGTACCACTAATGGACAAAAAAAAAGCAGTGGCTTAATATTCATTCTAGTTCATGACATATTAGCGATTTCAAAAGTAGAATACCCTATCAGTTTTATAATTTCCCACTATATGCCTATGTAAAAACGTATCTCAAGTGTTACTTCCTAACAATGTTTTCTTTCTTCAGCCGATAGCGTGACTTAAAAATCAGTTAATGCATACAAATTCTGAAAATATCGTTTGCAGACATCAAAGGCTAGCCTAATTGACATCATATACATATTCCACCGGACTTCCTTATTCGATCACCACAAGTGTCTTATGGCTTAAATGGAGATGATTTACGTCAATTCTTTAAAAATACTTATATACGAGAATAACCGCGGAAACTGCGTTGTTTAACGTTAAATCGTTCTATTCAACGAAGTCACATTTGACCACCAAGCCGCTTCGACTTACATGCATACTTATCTAGAAACTCAGCCTCATTATTTTAGAATTTAGTTTAACATTTTCTAACTTCCTCATCTAAGTCTCGTGCCACCATTATCCTTAATTAATGTAAAAAAGAAGATTTCTGTTTCTGTTTCTATATATACGTTTATGTGCTCATAATTTGAAAACTACTCATTCGATACCCTTATTGGTTTTTTTTATTATAGATTTTTGAAGTGAAACTTATGGGGTGCTTTGAAATTCTGATCAGCAACCGTCTTTGTGACGAAAAGTGGTGAGGGTAAAGACTGTGTCGGGTAGTGTTGAAAACACCGGTTCTCGTCTGTCAAAGTTGATTAACGTCGGGTGCGGTCAGTACTTGGATGGGTGACGTTGGTTTTTTTTAATTAAAATATTTCCCTGTAATACAAAAGTTTCACTTCTATCGTGTGCCTTTACAACATACCCTTTTTTAATATAAATTTTTTATAGCATGTATTTCTATCTGTTACTGTTTATAGGTTCTAGCATTTGATTATAATTTAACCTTTAGAGAAGAGGCCAAAGATGGTAACATGCTAAGCCTAGAGACAACTGTCTCTTTGTTGTTGAGGTTGAGGTAGTTGTTTAGCGACAGTTTTTAAACTTCAGGGTGATAATTAGCCAGGCGGGCACTAGATAAAGCCTTACCACCATGCCATGGCTTCATTATGAAGTTTGCTTTCTTTTAAAGTTTTTGTTTATTGTGAGAATTCACATCCACGTCTATCGATGCGCTGCCTGCCTTTATATGCCTTATAATAGGTAAAATTTATATATACATCTTTATATATAAATTTCTTCTGTACGTGTGTATGTCACTGAACTCCTCCTAAACGGCTGCACCGATGTTGATGAAAGTTTGTATGCGTGTTCCAGTGGATCCGAGAATGGTTTAGATTCACAATTGATGTCCAATTGGACCAGGTGACGCTGCTGTTGACTTTAGGATTTTTTTTTATTATCAAGGCAGGACAACGTCCGCCGGTTCCGCTAGTATATATATAAAGATTCTTCTGTACGTGAGTATACGACTGAACTCCTCCTAAACGGCTAGCCAGATTTTTATGAAATTTTTTGTGTGTTGAGGTGGTTTCAACAATAGTTTAGACTCACAATTGGACCCGATAGATGGCGTGTCACGGTCTGATTGTAGGATTCCTTTTTATTATCAGGACATGTCGACGTCCGCTGGGTAGACACTTGTATAAGACGTATAAACTATGTACATAAATTTATTAAATAGGGTAAGTTAAATTAGCAATTAAAACCCATTTATATAATTGTAAAATATTTTATTAGTATAATATAAAGAAGGATACAGTTATCATTCTAAACATTTATATTCGCTCAAAAACACACAAAATCTTAAAATGTATAGTATAATATAATAATTATGCAATGTATATAGAACACTTGATTTCGATTGTTTTTCCTTTTAGATTAATAGACTTATATGAATTGAATACACAAGAACATTCATACAAGGTGTACGTCGAAATATCAATGGCGTCGCGGGTACTTCAGAGTATTGGGAATACAAATTGGAAGTGCCAAGTGAATGCGTGTTGTTTTCTTAGTAAGTGATATATATTATATTATACTCGTAGGTAGAGTGCGCTACGTGTCGGTATGTTTTACTTAACATTTTATTATGCAGAACACGATCAGTGTAAAGCTAAAAAGAGGTAAAATTGTAAAAGCTACATATATAGACTAAAAAAATCTTATTATACGACTAAATGAAAATGAATGATTTCTTTTTTAGCCGACTTCAATATAGAAATTCTTAATGTTTGTACTTATTTAATGTTTGTTACTTCAGAACTTCGTTATTTATAAAGAGATAATGAAGATTCTTTGTTTATTGGAAAGGGAATATTTTCTAGGTCTCTTTTTAATTTCATCGAGTTATACTAAAATCGAATAGGTAAGTGTATAGTGATTGAGATACTGGTAGGTTTATGGCAATCCATAGGTAAGTAGTTACATCTCACTATGGTTACGATCCATGGTGCATTTTTTAGAATAGACTTTATAAAGTCGATTTTTTTTTGTTATAATTTTCTTGTTTTTAATGGATTGCATACGCTAAATTATTTTTGTAATGGGGCTTAAAACTGAAGTTTTCGCTGTTCATGAAATTTCTGGCAATATTTTCAGAATCTTTATAATTATTATGCTTTTAAAAAATGGATTTAATTACTCCTGAAAATTGTAAATATCTAATTATCCGCCTTAATTCTAAGTCCATAAAATTAATTTTAACTTTATTAAAAAAGTATATTTCATAAATTAAATAATAATACACTGGATGTTTAATAAATAAATTACTTATATGTATAATAGTGGTATTGGAGTATATTTATTGTTTTTTAATATAATCTCATTGTCTTTTGTCGGGTATTATATTTCAGAAGTGGTTTTCAGTTTGGAACCGGACTGGTCGTTCTCTGGTAGGTAGAGTTTTATTGGTGGTAACAAGCGGTAGCATTCGCGGTCGAATGTCGTTGGGGAGCGGCGGAGAGGGCCGCGCGGACTCGCGGCTTCAGGCAAGATCGTCCGCCTTGCCTCCATCGAAACGCTTCAGCTGAAAATTACTTATATCATTTAAATATTAATATTACTTTGTTGACGTCTATTAAGTAAGATTCATTGAAAATAGACAGATGTAGACATATATAGTCAAAATCTGATATAACGACGTTGACTGCTCATATTATTCGTAACAACCAGTGACGTTTTCGAGATACAGCATTCAGCCGGGACCTTTGTTCTCGGTCAATATAACCGGTATGTTGTTCTAAACGATGTCGCCATAAACGGTTTTGACTATGACTCTAGATATTTGTAGAGTTAAAAAAACATCAAATGTATATCCTGACTAATATTATAAATGCGAATGTATTTGTTTGTTTGTTACACTTTACGTCTTAACTCCTCAATCCATCATAACGAAATTTAGCATACACGTTATCTGGAGTAAAGAAAGGTCTTTCATTCATTCAACAGTAGGTACCTTTTATTAAAAATAAATACAGTATTCCCGAGGAATATATTAAATCTACACTAACGTAAGTAAGTAGCTAAGTATTCTTTAAAAGGCCGGCAACACACTTGCGACTCTCCTGGTGTTACTAGTATCTGTGGACGGCGGTGATCACTTATCATCAGGTGACCCGCCTGTTTGTCAACCCCTATAATATATAACGAAACTAACTAAATGATATTATATATTTTGATTTTTTACAATGTTGTTATAAGTGTTTGTAATATTTCTTACGTTTTGCTCAATCGTCCAAGCAGGAGGTGCCTGACGTCCAGTACGCTTGTAATTAAGTAAAAATATTATTGATATTATTTTATTAGGCACGATAAATTAAGTAAATGTAGGTGTATTATTTATTTATATAAAATGTAATACTGTATTGTTTGTTTACCTCCTTGTCGTCACTGGCGACGGACCTGTACTTGGGCGTCTCGGGTGCTGGCGCGGAGAAGCCGTGCACGTAGAGCAGTGCGGCGGCCACTCCACCCGCTATTGGCCCGGCCCAGTACACCTAAATAAATCCACAGCAAATCTTTATTTCTATTTTCTTTATTTTTATTTCTATTTTCCTGGCCTCCTTTCAAGTGTATTTTGAATCACACGTATACAGTTGCTTTTGAATTAACTTATAATTTGACTACTGGGGATTTTAATATCTAATAACATGTAACTTCAGGAATCGTATTTTTTTTTTAACGTGGGGAAATCCCTTATCGATACGCCACCCTCCCGGGTACACACCGGCCGTCTCTTCCGTCCGCCGGACCTGTGCAATGGGAAGATGGGTCACAAGGAATCGTATTACCATATTTAAACCATTTACAACGAACAGATCGTTGATCGACAATTTTATTTCGAAACGACGTCATATCACAAATTTTTTAAGTACTAAAATTATAATGAAAACTTAAATATCAAGACAAGTATCTCCTTTATTATAAAGTGAACACGACTAAAAAGGATGCACAATACTTTTGCAATATATATCGTTCTGGGTTTCATAAATTGAAATAGATAATGTAAGTTTAATGACGAGTTAGCTCGTCATCGGTCTGCAATGACAAAACAGATCTCTCATTAGAGTTTAAACTCTATTGCGAGTTACTTTAGAACAATAATTTGTGCATCACACAAATAGTTTTTCTGTGATTTATTCCAATTCGCAACCCTTGGCACTCCCGGATCTACGACTGTACGTTAGCGACAGTTTTTCAACTTCAGGGTGATAATTAGCCAGGCGGGCACTAGATGAAGCCTTACCACCATGCCATAGCTTCATTATGAAGTTTGCTTTCTTTTAAAGTTTTGGTTTATTGTGAGAATTCACATCCATCTCTATCGATGCGCTGCCTGCCTATATATGTCTTATAATAGGTAAAATATATATTTTTCTAAAGTTTTAGATTTGTATAAATCCAATTTATATAAATAAATATAAACAAGACTTATAAATTAGTTCGCCAAAGAAGTTTCACTTCTGATATGTGTACTTTGTACGCACGCTCTTTTTTTTCCAACTGAAACAGAAACTTGATTGTGGTGCTCCTCTCTCCAGCGCTTGTGATAAAAGACTTTAAAAAAATCACACAATTTCAGTAAAAACACGTCTGTGTTTGACACGGTGAATCTTAAATCGGCATCTGGAGTCCAGAAGTCTACTGGTACACTGATACACAGTTTCACTTGAGGTGTGTGTGGCGCTTTTTTCTTACGTCATTTTTTATACTTAAGCATATTCGATTATGATGTTGGCGCCCCCTAAAACTGCTGCACGGGGTGACCTTTCCCCCATTTGCCCCCGACTAGATCCGAGACTGACACGGCACGGCGGTAGCAGCGAAACCATCTCTTCAACGACTGCGCCAACGCTGGGTTCTAATTTTAATTGTTAATAACAATTTTATGTAAATGGCAATATTACCCAATGATCAGTCCATTCATTAGCGACAAGTGCCGATCCGAAGGAACGGGCCGGGTTCATGGCTGAGCCAGTGTAATCAACAGCGAGCAGATGTCCCAGTGTTACAGTCAGCCCGATGGCGAGAGGGGCTGTTGCTTTACTATCTGGTTTATTCGGGTCACACACCTGTACAAAAAAAAACACAATATAAAAAAAACTGCATATTTTATACTTGCCTAATTATGTACATTTAGATTTTTTTATAGTAGCACGACAAAATGACTGCACTATGCCTGATGGTAAGCACAGTACAATCCAAAAACAATGGCGACCACCGAGTGACACACAGTCCATCGCCGGTCGCCACTGTCATGCCGACCTGCAGAAAGCTGGATATGCACAGGCTGATCCCGAAACGCGACCCGCAGAAGCGAATCACTATGACGGGCTTTTTCGCCATATACATGGTGGTTGCGACCCAGTCAGGCTGTAAAACCCTACCATCCCGCTTTTGCTATTGTCTCGTACGTTATTCAGCAGGATGCACCACGCGCAGGTGAGGTTGGCTTGGATGTATCAAGTCTTCGATGTTATTTGACACCCCTTACACCCCAAAAACATAAAATATTTAAACATAAAAGTCGTTGACTACAGATAGATCATGTATGTATGTATCCAGTGTTATTAATTTTTAACCCAAACCTTTAAGTAACAAAATATAGTGATTTAATAGATTACAATGTAGATTTATGAAATTATACTTCTTTTGGCGCGTTTGGGAAAAATGTTGAGAGTAAATTTTTACGATGCGCGCGCACACTGTCACGAAAAACCGACACCCTGAAGTTATTACGATGCGCGCGCACACTGTCGCGAAAAACAGACACCCTGTTAGCTATAGTCAACATTTTGTTTCTTTGTATTTGTTGTTTGTATTTCTTTGTATTAAAACTTTTAATGTATTAAATACTTTTTTCTGTTGTTAGTGTCGTTTTTTCTACAAACGTAGAATAAGACGAAAGATAAATCTTTGGAAAAGATTTTTATTTTGTTATTTCAAAGAAGTATAACTTCTAACGCGTGTACATAAGTACACACACTTTTTTTTTGACATAAAACTTCTTTAGGCGCGACTAGGAGGTAACTTATATAACGTACTCTGTGGAGGTAACTGGACGACAATGCAACGGAAGTCCGTTACGGCAATATGGCGTCAAGTATCTGTACCAGCCCGTTTTTAAATATTTTCTATTACGTCCATAAATAGTTTATAAACAAATCAATCAAAATTTATTGAAAAAGAAAATTAATAATAAACATTAAATTGCATAATAATAAAAATCATACAATATAATAAATTATGTATATATGACCGGGCGACCGTGCTGCCATCTGGTTTTAATGTAAGTAAGTAACGAATTAATTAAAGCTTCATTATCTGTAGTGCCATCTATCAGCTACTCTTATAACGTCAATGAAGTTTTACTTCAATCGCATGTGACGGTTACACGCACTTACTCTTTTCTATATCATTTCACTTTACATTGAATAAATATATGTTCTAAATCAATTACGAGTATTATTATGAAGTGAGATATGTTTACTTGTCTACCTGTATATGATGTAGAAACCACTAGGGCTTGAAAAAACTATCTTTATTTTCATTATTGATTAATGTCGAGCATTTTAGTAATATGAGTCTTAGGTTGTGGGTAACATTTTACGAATTTTTGGTTACATCGAGGCTTCTGTAGGATGGTTGCCGTGTATAATTAATATATTAACAGAAATATCGTAATAATCGTTGTTATAATCAATGTTATTAGCAAACAATCGATAAGCTCGTCTGCATTAAGTTACAATATAAAATTAAGAACAATAATGTATAGGTAAGTCCTACCCAGTGGCCAGTTATAGTACAATAGCTATAATAAAAAGTTTCCCAAAGAAAAATCAGGTATGCCAACTGTCAACTTTAATGCTGATCAATCACATTCGAGTTTATCGATCTCGGATATACCAAGTTCTATTTTTAAATATATAGATACGATTTGAAGTGGCAATAATTCTGGCAATTATTTAATGATTATTATAATATACTATTAGAAAACAAGCAGAAGCTAAATCTCATGCCTTTGTTGCTCAGCTTTGATGAGAACGTGTCATGGCACATGTATTCAACCTTGTACTACTGGACAGAACACGATACGAAGACGCACTAACATAATAGCAATTGTAATATTATTGTAATACGTAGATACTGTATGATATGTAAGTAGATGTACTTCTTATTCTTATCCCATCTATTATACACCTATATTCTTATATCAGCATATTTTCCTTGAGTTCACAACACGCAGGAAAGTATTTAGATATACTCGTACAAACTAAAAATAATAAATAGGAATAGTTAAATAGATAGGAATTGTTTAAGTATACTCCTTTTTATATTTCTCTGTATCTTTATATTTTTGACTTATATTTTAGTGCTATAATGCCAATTAAAAGTGTATATTGAATCAAGTTTTCCCATACAACGTTAAGTGTTGCTCGCGCATCTCATTATCTTAACAAATCATTACATAGTATAAAATAAAGTCCTCTGCTGCGTCCGTCTGTCTGTCTGTTCGCGATAAACTCAAAAACTACTGAACGGATTTTCATGCTGTTTTCACCAGTAGATAAAGTGATTCATGAAGCTTTAGGTATATCATTTGTCAAGGTTTTTTTTATTATCAGAGCGGGATAACGTCCGACGGGCCTGCTAGTATACCTATAAATAAATGTGAGATTGTTTATTACGATCTCACGCCTTTGCTACTAAACCGATCATCATGAAATTTTGAATACGCGTTATCAGGGGTACAGCAAAGTACCTGTGTACCTTTTATCTAGAAAAAAAATACTGTTTCATAGGATAGGTTAAATCTACATTAATGAGAAGGAATTCACCAGCAAAAGATAATATAATATGTAGTAGTAGATAATATAAGTGATAGAGCCACGCTGAAGCTACTACTGATTTCAGCATGAATGGGTCGGCTCGCCCGGGGTAGTACCACCCTCTCACAGAAAACCGACGTGAAGTAACAGTACTTGCATTGTTGCGTTTCGTTCGGTCAGTGAGAGCGCCGAATACCCAACTTCCCTCTCCCCTCCCCACTCTTCCTTCTCCCAAACACAGGCTGGAGACGCTCTTGCGACTCTTCTGGTGTACCAAGTGTCTATGGACGGTGATGATCACTTAGCATATAATATACCAAATAAATAAAACACAGTTCATTAAACACATCCTAACCATGTTTTGTATGTTATCATAATTCTTGAGAGTTTAAACAATGATCAACTGTAACCGTGAATAAAGCAAACCGAGTTAATATTATAGTAAGCGGAGGACGACTGATTAACATAGATTATGTGTTTATTCTGTAATATATTTATGTCACGATATACGTGTTTTGCTGCATTGTATTTTGTTTTGTTCAGTGTGATCTGGTCGAAGTGATAATGAATTGTAATTTAATTTTACACTCATTCATTATGGTTATATTAAAATACATGTTGTAATATATGTTATATTATCTATCATAAATACTTCTCAATTTTTATTACAGTTTATGTTTGATTTAATAATACTGATTTTTTAACTATATTTCGAACACATTGTAGAAACTAAATTATCTCGTATACGTTTGCTGGTAACTATAATAAGATTTCTATTAATAACGTAAGAACAATTGTATTATTTCAAATGTGCTGCTTTTCCGGTATAATTAGCATCGATGTTTTTTTTCGAACTGACTACGCTATTGACTTACCAAGGTATTAACAGCTTCACCGGACTACGTACGGTACGTACGGTGTACGGTAACCAACATCGATTTTTTTTTTCTCGAACTGACTACGCTATTGACCCGGCAGGGTCTTCACAGCTTCACCGGACTACGAACCAACATCGATGTTCTTCTGTATCTGTTCTATAATTTAATGGTGCCTATTTTTAATTTTGATCAAATTTTAACTGCGATCGCTATCAATCACGGGATATAACTGATTTTTTACAATTTAGTACTAGTACATGAATTCGTGATTCATTGATTTTGACATTGACATTAAATAAGAGCATTTATATTTATCTGTGTGTACTTAGTTTCGAGTGAATTAATAAAAGTGGTCGTACTGTGGTAAGCGAGGTTGGCTATTTGGTTACAAATGAGCTTTACTAACCACACGACAATATGTATACTGTATACTCGTCTGTTACTTATATTAAGATATAAAAGGATGAAGTCAATTTTTAGGTCACAGAAAATATCAATTCAACGTACAAGTGGCCTTAGTTCGAACACGATGTTGTTAAACACAGATTTGTCCTATTCATAATGAAGCTTTGTCGAGTTGGTTATGAAATCAATTGTGACTACAATAATTATTGTTTATTATACATATACTACCGGCCTGGCGGATATTATCCCTTCCTGATAATAAAAAAAAACCTTGCAAAATTATATACCTAAATCTTCCTCGCGAATCACTTTATTTACTGTTGAAAACCGCATGAAAACCCGTTCAGTAGGTACTTGAGTTTATTACGAACAGAGGACTTTGTTTTATAATATGTGGTGATATTTTGTTACGTCGTCATTTATGAGATAAAATTGTGATCAAATACTATGAACCCAATGTATTGACCTAATATTTTCTAAGGGTCTAAACCCTTAAACCTTTACCATTAAATAAGGTTTGGTATTATTAAATACTGAAGCAAACTTACTGATATAAGATATACTGAAATACCATATTGATGTTCAAAGTTATAGAAAATGAATGTGGGTATTTGATTGTATATCTTATTTTAATTTAACTTTAGAAATAACCTATTCGATCATTTATGAATACACCCACTAATTTAATACGTACCCACATTATGTGTCTCAAAGGTGAGTTGTTATTATAATATATTGCTATGATTATTCAATATGATGTCAGTGTTCAGCTTTGTAAGCAGCATTTTGCAAACTCTATAAGCCAATGTATATAAGTCACTATTTATATTTAGCTTCATTACGTCGTGTGAATTTGTTGGTTTTGATAATAACATTTCAATATATTATTGATTATTTAAATTCTTTGTTCGTTTAAATAAATAAAGAAGAAGCAAATAAAAAGGAACTTATATTTAAGTTTTATATTTTGTGAATCAATCACCACGTTCACATTTTGAAGCCTATCTATTTTTTACGTATATAAAATTTTATAAAATCCAACAGTTAGTAATCCGCGTTTAATTTAGTCTTCTATCTTTTAACATACTGAAATGAGATATGTTAATATTATATGAAAGTACAACCGTGGTAGACGTGAGGTATAACCGGCATATTATCTAATTTTTTTTTTCTGTCAAAAGGAGGCAAACGAATAGGTGTGTCACCTGATGTTAAGTGATCACCACCGTCCATAGACACCAGCAACACCAG
>MU159220.1:0-20425 GCA_015888305.1 Antheraea pernyi | reverse complement strand
AAGGGAAATGGGGAAAGGAAAGTGGTCCTTCGGCGCTCTCACTGACCGAACGAAACGCAACAATGCAAGCACTGTTACTTCACGTCGGTGTTCTATGAGAGGGTGGTACTACCCCGGGCGAGCCAACCCATTCATGCTGAAACTTGTAATAGCTACAGCGTGGCTCGACCACCTACCAACTCTCGTACTACTATTTGATGTCCGTAGATACGAACCTTAACATGTTCCGAGGAATTTTTCAAAATTAGCATACATTTAGTCATTTAAATGAGTGACACTATCAATTAACGGTGAAGAAAGAAATCGTGAGCGAACTTTACAAATATTCTTGTAGTATCGTCATATGTACGAAAAATATAGAACTGTGGCTTTGGAATCGTATACGTTATGGGCTGTTGTGGTGATTTTATTCCCATACCTGTCACTCGGAAGAAACTTGACCCAATAATGGGTCTCTTACATGCTAATATTTTTATTAGTAACTAGCTGTGCCCGCGACACCGTCCGCGTGAAACCAAATAAAAAAAAACAGTTACTAATAAAATCATTTGTATATATTAAGTCATTACTTATCTACTTTTCTCTCGTATTTAAGTCGCGTCGTCATTAAAATTACAATAACTTTTGATTGAGTGAACCGATTTTAATGAAACCAAGACTGCGTGTTACTCGAAGATATGCTTTATAATTTGATTGAGGTGAGGTTTTATCGTGAACACAGTACTTTAGTAGTGATGCGTGTTCAAATAAACAGACAGAAACAGACGTTCCTAAAAATTATTGAAATATATTTTATTACTTGTTTTTTTCTTATCAAAAGCAGGCAAACGAACAGGTGGGTCACCTGATGTTAAGTGATCACCATCGTCCGTAGACACTACAACACCAGGGGAATCGCAAGTGCGTTGCCAGCCTGTGTAAGGGGGAGGGGAAAAGGGAAAGGGAGAAAGGAGGTGTGCCTCCTGCACTCTCACTGACCGAACGAAACGCAACAATGCGAGCACTGTTACTTCACGTCGGTTTTCTATGAGAGGGTGGTATTACCCCGAGCGAGCCGACTCATTCATGCTGAAACTACTAATAGCTACAGCGTGGCTCTACCACCTACACTTTTTATACTATACTATACTTTTTTATTCCAAGACACCTACAACAATTTTTTTCACAAAAATCTAAAAATTACAGACTCGTTAGATTTACATTCGTATTAAAATAAAGGTAAATAAAAAATAATTAAGTAATATAACTTACTCCACAAACGACGAACACGAGTACGAAGCCGAGGAAGAATTCAATACCGAATCCTTGTAGAACAGTGACGTTTTTGCCAAGGCTAGTGACCCCAAGAGATCCGGCAGCATGATCGGGAGTGAATGCTTTCAACAGACCAGAACCAGCAGCGGCGCCTGCGCACTGCGCGATCACGTACAAAATCGCACGTAGAGGCTTCACGTGACCAGTTGAGACCATGCCAGCAGTAACTGCTGGATTGATATGCCCGCCGGAGATATGTCCTATCGCCTGTGGAACAAATAAATATATAAGAGTGGTATATCCTGATCAAGGTTAGACTGCAAGTGCACTATCTCCATATATATCGAAAGGGGGTAGTTTTCGAATTTGCTATGTTCCTATCCGAAGGGTACCAGCACATACCGACATAAACTCATTCCTCAATAGTAGCATCCAATTATGACAGGCCTCAAGTGTTATGCAGTGTTACATCACATGGTCTGCATATGCAGTTACTGCTGGATTGATATGCCCACCGGAGATATGTCCTATCGCCTGTGGAACAAATAAATATATAAGAGTGATATACCCTGATCAAGGTTAGACTGCAAGAGCACTATCTCCATATATAAAGTAAGGCGGTAGTTTTCGAATTTGCTATGTTCTTGTCCGAAGGGCACCAACGCATAACGGCACAAACTGATTCCTCAATAATAGCATCCAATCATGACAGGCCTCAAGTGTTATGCAGTGATTAACATCACATGGTCTGTATACCTCTTCGGTACTTAGGTACATACGTTTAGATGTAGTTTCTTAACTACGAGTTTGATTTTTTTTAATTTTAACATCATAATGTGACCAATATACTAAAGAAAATATTGATAATAATAATTGGAATGTAAGTTTCCATTTCTTCATATTTCAAAACTACTATATGAACACGCAGTAAAGTTAAACTTCGATGCTATTGAGTATGTATTGAAAGAGTAAAGAAGAAAGCGAAAACAATTTTATAATGTTCATAATATAGAAGCTACAGATGATGCAAAGTCAAATGATTATTAAGCGTCAAAAGACGTGCATATTGATAATAACTAACGTAATATATCTGGAAGCTGTCATCGATATAGAATGCACTGCATGCAAGAATATAAGAAATAAGTGCAAAAGCATACAAGAATATAAAATATTTTTATTTTTCTGGCATTCAATAAAACTAAAAAACTAAGGTGCGTTGAATCAATGTGACATTGCATGTAGTAAACAAAACTGGCAAACGATATGATCAAAAACCTAATCAAAACTTGTCGATCTTCTGTTTCATAATGTAGGTAATCAAATGATTTATTGAATATGTTCGTATTTAGGACATCTGATGACGAAATATAATAAAGATTTTAATCGAATCCGTTCATAACATTACATGACATCTTTATTTAGGCTTAAACAGTAATGAATTATTGAGAATAGAAGCGATATGATCTAATCACCGTAATTATTTACATTATGCGGGTTTTACGTCACAAACGCGTGATATCTCCGTGCTTTGTTACCTGTTTGTGTTTTGGATGTCTGACTGTGGCAATGTAGTTAATAATATAATTGGTCTTGTTTTATTATGTACTAGACATATACTAGAATTTTGTTTATCAAGGAAAAAGAGCCCGTAAAGTACAGACAATATTAGCTAAATTATACAGGGGTAAGGTAAAACATGTTTAGATTAATCGAGCGTTGATCTTTTTGCGCACGAGATTTACTTCGTATGTTTACCAAAAATGCTCTTAAATATATTTTATATATGGAAGCGAGTCATTCGAATGTCAGTCAGTAATATAATACTGGACACTAGTGTAGGTGATTACCTTTATAGGTAAGGTAATGCGATTTCAAGTTTTATACGCAACAGATTAGGTTACATCGTCGGTATTTAGTACATGATATTTGTTATCTGTGTATAGTTTATATTCCTTTTTTTTAACTTTAATTTTGGCAAGCAATCTTTTAGATTATTACTGCCATTGTCGAGTAGTTAATAGTATTACAAGTTCTTCTTCCATTCCATTTTTGGCAACCAGTCTTTGAGTAGACTATTACTGCCATTGTCAAGTGAGTATCGATATTACAAGTTTCTTGATATAATTTCAATGAACTAATAAGATGGTGGCATCTTGTTAGAACTTTCCATGGAGTTTTTGTGGCATCTCAGAATTCATGGTCCTTGGTTTTATTTTCCATTCACTTCACTTATGCACAATAAACAAACTATATTACATAAAACACCACCAATTTTACACAATATAGAGTCAAGTAACACAAGATTATGAATAAAAAATAAAATCCACTACATGACAGACCAAGATCCCGCCAAAAACTCTTTGTACTTATTAAGTATGTCCATATTCCTTTTATTACTAACGTCTGCTATTTATTTCTCTGTGTTACACAAATACCTTGTCCAAAATCAGATCAGACAAATGTCTACTGTATTTTCAGTAAGTATCAAAGTTGATTAAAAAAATTGTACAAGTCAAATCACACACTTCAGGTGTGACAATTGATGCAGTAAATTTTCGTAACAAGTAATAGAAAGAATGATGGCCGAATTGCCAATAGAATTCTATTATATAATAAATTCTTTAATGTATAAATAATAACACTAAAAACTTACCGAAACAGCTGCGAATACGGCGAGACCAAAAGAGAAGGCGATAAGGACGATATCAGGTGCAGCGTCGCTTCCTTGAGTTATATTTATGCATGCGCCACATCCGAACAGGTTGAGTAGTACATTCCCTGCGAGTAATTTTATTGTTGTAAAACATCTATTGGCGCGCCTTGGAAGTATATTTGACTAGTATGCCGTTACTACAAACGGCATGACGCTCTCTTATGCCGTCATGGTTCAATTAGTTCACCGTTCCCTTCTGTGTCCGTGCGAATACCATGCACTTATATACACTTCCTTGATTCCAGTTTAAGCTGTGTACTAATTTTTTCCGACTATAGTTTACTTGACACGTTTTTGTATTACAAATTCCAATGTTAAAACTTTAAACTTCATACCTGCCGAGCGACCCGTAACGTTCAACGTTTTTAAAGCTATAATTCATAATTGTGTCCTTATGAAAAATAACCCATATTTAAAAATATATCTACCACTTTAACTAATATAAAAAAAAATCTTCTATTAGCATTGTAATTTTCTGAGATATATCTAATTAAGTAAAGTAAAAAGTATTTATTTAACAACATGATGTTACATGGCATAAAAATAACTGTAGATTCCCGTACTACGAACTGAATCCTGTGTCGCGGGTAATCATTCAAAACTACGTTACAAAATGTATAAACTGTTAGTGCCGTCACTGGCTTACTTATTGGATGAAAGAGAAATAGAATTTAAAACATATTATGTATATATATATAAGAAACCGTTAAATTTGCGCAGTATTAATAACTAAACACAAACACAACACATGGTAATCATATCTAAGTAAGTAACCGTTAAATTTGCGCAGTATTAATAACTAAACACAAACACAATACATGGTAATCATATCTAAGTAAATAAGTGTATTTAGCTTTGGACGTTATGGTATCAGTAATATCTTTTACCTATAAACTCTGCAAGAAGTGCTCTGCTGATAGTCGACGCACCTCCAGACAGCTCGTCCAACCCGAGCCTAGTTCCGAGTTCACCCATGTTTCTGGGAACAAAGAAAATATTATTAAATCAAAAAGTAGAAGCTAATTCTAGTGTCTACATTATATACCTTATGAGTATAGATAAAGTGCTTTGAATTATATCTTCTGAGTAATCATGAAAACTTGTTATCTTGTTAAGAACATATTGAAGAAGTGTATTTTTATCTGCTTAAAATCTATTTATTCTCTCTAAAATATAAATACTGCAACTGGTTTAATTTTATATATGCAATAGTTGATTACTCTATGTTGTAGTTGAACAGTACAGACGTTGATACGATGCAGCGCCACCTAGTGGCAAAGTTGAGTAGAAAGGTAAGCATACATCTCCACGTATTTCACATGTATATATATTTCCATAGATGTCAATGTCACTTCTACACACATTTTGCCTACACGACTATGTCTGTGTTTAGTATTAGTAAAAAGGAAATGAATTTGTGTGATGGCCGGACACAAATTACACTAATTAAGTTGATCAGTAGGGTTGCACGGTCCGCGGATCACCCACACGATGCGATCATGTTGTGTGCGGAATAATTAACGAGAAATGGGACTAAACTTCATGAAAGTAGATAATATTGTACGACAATATGTATCGTAATTCTACCAACATAGGCTAAGTACATAGATTGCAATGATTCAACAACAATCATTTTTAATCGTAAAATTGAACGCTAACCATAAATGTTTGTAAAATCTATGAAATGTTAGAGTAATTACAGAAGTTTGTAATATTACTTTAAAAAATTTATTTTAAAAACATGGAATTCTCTTTCCAAAAGTAGTCATTTGTTTATTGATTAGTGTTACATTTTCATCGCATTTCAATCTTTTTTGTCATCATGGATACGTTAAAAATTCGAGTAATTATGGAATATGAGTACCGTCGTGGCAGCAACGCGGTACAAGCGGCACGCAACATCAACGACGTTTACAGAGCTAACATTACAAACCAACACACCACCTGTTATTGGTTTGCTCGCTTCCGTTCTGGGAATTTCGACCTGAAAAATGAACCTCGCGGTCGTCCGAAGACTTTGGTCGACAATGACGAATTAAAGGCGATTGTGGAAGCTGATGATACACAATCTACGGCTGAATTAGCAGCAGCTTTCGACGTTAGCGTCAAAACAATATTGGTCCATTTGCGTCAAATTGGCAAGGTAAAAAAGCTTGACAAATGGGTGCCCCACGAACTCAATGATCGCCAGCGCGAAGTACGCGTCGAGACGTGCATTGCACTGCTCAACAGACACACAAATGAAGGAATTTTGAACTGATACCTGCGTTGAAAAATGGATTCTGTTTCATACCCTTACTTTGTTAAAAATAAGAAAACAGAGATAACTTAATTTTATTTACTCATATTTCTTGTTGACTGTAAATATAACTTAGGATTTATCATTTTTATTTACTCATATTTCTTGTTGACTGTAAATATAACTTAGGATTTATCTTATATCATGGACTATTATTTATTAATCACTATTTAAAAAAAAGTTCATCAAAAGTTTACTTGAGACCAGTTGTCAAAGTTACCAAAACATGAGTTAACTTGTGAGGGGTGAACAATGTGTTATGACAAGGAACCATCTATTTACATTAAAATTAAAGAAAAATTAGCCATACTGAAAACCTATATCTCTTCATCTGTGTTTCTCATTTGTAATTATAATTTCTTAGTATCATTGAATTATATCTCAATTAATTATTATTTCTAATAATAAAAAACATCATATTTGTACGCTTTTCTTTTATTCTAGTAGCACTTTGCATTTTTTTTATAATAAGGTTGTATTCCAATACAACTAAATTCAAATCAAATCAAATCAAAAATACTTTATTCAGTTTAGGCCCTAATAAGGCACTTATGAACGTCAAAGACTACTACCGGTTCGGAAAACAACCCAGCCATCGAGAAGAACTGGCAAGAAACTCGATCGGGTACATTTTTTAAACATATATTTCCAATACATTATTTCATTTAAATGTAAATTCATAATTTACCTGTAGAATATAAAATATGCCACCGCCAGTAAGGTGAATCCACCAAACACAATAAATCCTCTTTTCAACACTCCTGGGTTATTCAAATCTATATTACTTGCTGTTGACTTGTCTGTAATTGTCGTGTTAACTTTTTTGTCATCATCATTTATGACTGTGGCAGGTACTGTTGATACATTTGCTTCATTGCCTGAAAATTAACAAAAAAAAAAGTCTTTTTTTAACCATAAATTATCAGAAATTCTATTACTTAACATCATTCCGATATACACGTATTCATTTGTGAATCATGCAATTTCGATTGTATGGTTCACAAATATATATATGTATGAATAGCTTTGAGTAGTTAGCTAGGTCAGACACGACTTTTTCCAGGTAACAGCCCAAGCCAAGGTGTGCGTGCACCCTTGTGTATGTTACCTAAATCCCAAATCAGTTGAGTGCCTTAAGTGCCAACCTTAGTAGTCCGGTGAAGCTGTGAAGACCCTGCCAGGTAATTGCGAAGTCAGTTCGAGCAAAAAAAAAAGGGCTATTACTTAACAGAAAACAATGTCATAATCTGTAATTACATAATCATAAGCAATAATATGTTATTTTTATTATTTCAGCCGTGTCTCGGTGCCGGCGCCGGCGGCTGCGCCCGATCAGCCGCCGGGCCGCGGAGCAGGCCGTTCGGAGATCGGCGATCTCTGGTGACCACCAGACAAACGGGCGGTGTACGCTCCGCGGCATCGACGCGTCGCAAACCTCCGTGAGGGCTGCACGGAGGCGGGCTTTATGAGGCGGGGTGTTTATGAGTTTCTTTGCGTAATAATGGTTTTTCTGTTTTATGTGAACTATGGCTTGCCGGCCGTCTTTAGGGCCGTCTCTCAACTCCTATAACCCTTTTACCAATTTAAACTTTTCTCTGTTAATTTCTACCGTACTACCGTACCGTACTGTACGGAAAACTGTAATGATAATACTATGAAATATGCCTATAAAAGTCTTCTTAAAATCAGTTCACCCGTTTTGGAGATAAGGTAACCCGAACAAATAACAGACACTTTAGTTTTATTATATTTATATCATTTATCTATTTTTTAAAACAATAAAATGCTTTCACACTTTTTATAACCTTGATTTAAGTCGCTAAAGACGTTATCAGTGAAAACTAGGTTAAAATAAGTAGGATGTATGTATAATTAGAGATTAACTTTATTTGCATAACAAATGATTGCTGTAAAAAGGAAATACGCATGGCAACTTCTTGGCAGAAGTCCATATTTTAAGTAGTGTCGTAAACGTACGTATATGTCAAGAAGGTTGATGTAGTTTGCCGTGACCGCGTACTGTAAACTGTAACCGTTTATGCACAACACAGAATAAGGTCTCATTTTATATGTATTTGTCATACGTTAATTTTATTTTGCGACAAAAGGGCGACCTTCTATCTTATGCCCTTTTGAAAAATGTATTAACAAGGTTTCCAATTAAAATCGTGAACTCTTAACCTATAAGTATACAATGTCCGTTTTCTTACGGATAAGATAATTATGCCGATACATTAATATCATTATTATATCAATTATTTATATTTATAAACTCAGGTATTAACTGTTTTGGTGTGTATAGTGTAACTACAGTATATTATTAACGCGAAGCCTCGAATGTGCTCTGTGATTTTCAACTGAATGACGCTCATCACAAAATCTGATGAATATTTTAAAACCTTTTAAACTCAAACAGCTCAAAAATAATCTGATTCAAGGAATTTCATTATCTATTGGACATTTTACCGAGCTTTAAATATTTTGATTATGGAGAGCATTCAATCATCATCATTACATATTATAAAACAAAGCCCTCCGCTGCGTCTGTCTGTCTGTTCGCGATATACTTAAAAACTATTGAACGAATTTTCATGCGGTTTTCATTAAATTGTAAGTAAATAAAAAAACTTTTTTTTACATTGGTTGAAATATAACGATAATTGTTGAAAGTGTCAATAAAAGTTAAGCCGCTTGGAAGCTTTCGTCGAAAACGCTGCCTAATCTCATTGAGATATAACAAAACAATTGAGATAATAAACGAGGCAGATGAAGTCGCAGGAATCAGCTAGTGAATAAAAATTGTAAGTGGTAATGTAGTGACATAAATGACTACTTTGATAATTTAAAAGGAAACTAATCGGTAACTATTTACAATATTGTTGTTACATAATACATATCTAGTGAATTTACTTACTTATTTCGTACTTCATTACTTATGTCGTCAATTGAATGACGTATGAAAATACAATGTCACTCGTATATTTTGCAAATAATTCTCAAGTGAAAATATTATCTTGCTCTCATTTAAAATTGTTGTACAACATCTTATGGAAAATATTTAGACTTACAAAAATATATTTTCGACATACATGAACTGCTTAAAATTGGTGCTGGCGTATTTATTAAAGGAGTACGTACGTATTTTGTTTTATAAACTATTATTTAACAATTTGCTTGGGGTATTTATTTCATACTACGATGTGAGCAGGTCATAATCAACTATGCAGTCTAACATCGTAATTCGTCGTTTTGCATTACCTATTGACTGGCACGTGCCTACGTTAACGTGGAGTAAAATCCTATATGGCACACTCTGAGGCTCGGGAGAGCTTGAGTAGTGTCGACCGGCCCTTTGCTAAAAGCATCGGAGAGGTGCCAGAAGGCGACTCCTACCGAATAAAAAACTCCTCAATGAACCGGCTCTCAATATACGCCGGCTCCATGAGTGTGTTCCGAAGTAGCGTGAGCAAACTCCGCAACAACCCCGGCGGCAAATGTTTAACCCTCGCCACTCCCGATTGAGGCAGCCTAGTTCTCAAACTGCCTCCCAGCCTGCCGAACCCATACGCTCATGTGCCTACTATACCCGAACTATAGCAGACCACTTACAAGTTTCATCAGCTCTGATAGACATTGAATTATCAGCTTCCTATGTAGTTAGAGTATACGGAGATTAACTAGTTTAAGAAATCAAAGAACATATAAAAATGAAATTAACCCTGCGAAATGCCTTTAGACAAATAAAATAATATGGGTACCTAATTCATTTAAATAAAAATAAATATATGACGCTTATTATCAATGATAATAATAATATCCATAACCTTTTTATTTATAAAATTTCACAAAATTCGGTTAAACTGTTTCTAAATAAAAGCGGACATAAAGAAGCAAATAGACAATTGTTTTAACGTCGCCACTGGCTTCATACACATCTTTAGACATATTCATCGTAAAGTCTTTGAAAAAGAATGAAATATACAGATAGATTAACAGGTCTATTAATATAGATAGAGGATGGATACACCAACATACATTTATTTAAACTCGTTAAATGTTAATGCATCGAAATTCATTTTATTACTTCTACGACTAATAATAATATTTTTTATAACTAATCTGAGCTTAAGACTGTTAGTTATAAAATGAAAAGCATAAACATTTTGATTTTTCCTATCAGTTATTATCAGCGTATGTACATAAGAAAAATGCTGTCATCTAGTTGCCTAGTAGAACATATTTCGTAACGTTTGGACATACTTATAAGGTGAGTGTTTGCTTTTGATTTAGTTGGCGCTAATATATTAACATAACAGACTATGGATATTTTTCAACAGTACTAAAACTTATTACGTAAATACATATGCAGATATATATATGAATTTGTTAATTTTTATACACGGGTCGTAAAATATAATAAGTTATACCTAAAATAAAGCGATTATGGTTAAGTTTTTAGTGGTGTTTTAACACCGCGTCGATCGACCTAGGTTCGTTTCCATGCTACTGAGCCGGAGCTTCCGATGAATGTAAGCATTATTATGAAACCATAAAATAGTTCTAAGGCTTTTTTAAGGCCGCCTGGCTAGTTATCACTCGCAAGTTGTAAATTTTTGTCAAGCTTCTATAGGTCCCTGCAACTATACTCTCCAGGTTTAATCTGCTTATCACCTTCGACCACAGTCATTTAACATAAGGTGAGTTTATAAGTAACCGCCATAAACTATTATCTATACTAATATTATAAAGAGGTAAAGTTTGTGACGTTGTGATGGTGTGGCGTTGTAAGGGGTAATCTCAGGAACTACTGGTCCGATTTGAATAATTCTTTCAGTGTTTGTTATATAACTCATTCATGGGTAATGGTTATAGGCTATATATCGTCACGCTAAGACCAATAGGAGCGGAGCACAGATGAAAAATGCTTCAAAATCGAGATGTTTTTTTTTTGAGAGCTTCTGCTGTGTGTCAGCGTAAGCCCAGAGTATTAACTATTACTACACGGACGAAGTCGCGGGCAGGGGCTATAATCTATATACTAATATTATAAAGAGGTAAAGTTTTGAGTTTGTGACGTTGTAGGGGGTAATCTCAGGAACTACTGAACCGATTTTGATTCGATTTAGAAAGCCACGTTATTTGTGAGCGACATAAGCTATATATCATCACGCTAAGAACAATAAGAGCGGAGCAACAATGAAAAATGTTTTAAAATCGGGGCTTTTTTTCCTTTTGAGAGCTTTCACTGCGTCTTAGCCCAAAATAACTATTCCACGCGTGCGAAGTCGCGGGCAGAAGCTATTAACTAATTATATTATTTATAATCTATACTAATATTATAAAGAGGTAGTAGTAGTAGCTTGATAATGCCTATTACCGCCCAACGAAGTGGGCACGGGTCGGCTAGTAGTGTATAAAGGTAAAAATAACTAAAATATTGTTCCGTAAACGTAATTAATCAACTGTTCCAGACACGTTTTTCGGATGCATACCAAGCACACAAACCGGTTATTAAGCATTCATGAGTTAGATGGGCATAAATAATTTAAATATAACTGTGAGTATAGTTACAACGATTTGAATTATGTAGTTCAAACTTAAAGGTTACTAAAACTCTCTTCTCAATGGGTGTAATAAATCGACAATATCTCGAGATAGTATTAAAACTTCGTTCAGGGCACTGTCCGTTGGGGAAGTTTTGTATTTCGTATGAGAAAAAGGTAGTCTTTTAATTGCAATGTATTTGAAGAAATTAATGACGTGCATTACTTATTGAAGTAGTGTGTCAAGAACAGAACAGATAGAGAAAGAGTCGTTGATGAGTAGTATGAGTTTAAGTTGTCAAAATAAAGGTATTTGTCACAGCATCTTGGCGGAATCCAGTTCGGTTGATGCCAAGATATTGTCTAATCTGGTAGTTCTAGCTCATCAGCGATTATTCTAATGCAAACCTCGAAGGAATAGGGTACATAGTGGTTTGAATCTTCGTTAGAATGAAAGTTCACAAAAAAATGTCACTTACTTAATCTGTTGCTAAGTGAAGCTTAGATAATAATATAAAAATAAAATTAACACTGGTAAAACAGATAAACAACACGTTGATTTAAACTGAGCAAAATATAATACACAACTTTGACGTCTCTTCAGCTTGTATGATCGCTATCAATTGTGAATGATGTGCACAGTTTGATTCCAATTATTTATCTATTACCTACATCCAAGAATGTCACAATTATAGGATTATTTATTAAAGATATGACTTAATTATAGGAAAATTAGCCTTATAGAGATGAGTAGTACTATGATGTATGCAAAAAATGTTGTTGCAATTATGCTTATGTATCATCAACATATTATGTGGAAATTAACTAAAGCGATCAATAAGTGGATACTTGGTTATATTATGTTTAATTTTCAGGTATTTTTTATTTTAATGAATTGGAAACGCAGTCCATAGCCATCATATTGGTACGAACGTATATAGGAACTTCTAGTACCTACTCAGCTGTATCGTGTCGTACGATGTTAATAAAAAAAGCATAATCGATCCTTGAATTAAATTCCAGAAAAGACCAACACCGCTTTCTAGAAAAGCCAATACCTAGATTTGGATGTGTAAGAATTTATGCGTAAACGTTTTCGATCGGTATGCTGCTTGCTTTGTTATGCGTTACTCGTATTGATCTAGAAGGTTCTTTCGGGGTCGTTATTCGTGAATATTCGTACAAATCACCTTGTGTTCAGTGACTACTAATGACAACTCGGGTAAAGGCGTAATAAGCTTAATATCTGCTTTCTTACAACTTAAAATTTTCTAAAAAAAAAATTTCAAAAAAAAAATCTTTCCAGGCATGTTTAGTTGTTTGCTACAAATTAAGTACATAGTTATACTAATAGCAAGTATTTACTTTTGTTACAACTCGGGTAAAGGCGTAATAAGCTTAATATTTGCTTTCGAACAACTGTTTTTCAAACAACAGGAATGTTTAGTTGATTTCTACAAATTAAGTACATATACTAATAGCAAGTATTTACTTATGTAGCTTTAGTAATCGTCTGCCATGTTTACACTAGTTTCCCTCGATAAAAGGCGGACAATGGTGGACAATTTGTTTGCTTTGACATCAAATTATCATTAGATATACCCACGGAAACATTAGCCATACGTTTAGTACATTCTGGAAACTAATGGACAATTTTCAGTACGCTGTGACCATGGCTGTCGGTAGAAAATTATATGAATGTGTGGGGACAGTGACAGTGAAACACTATGATTAACTAAAAGACAGGGTACCATGTTATCACTATCGTATTGATATATGGAATGCCATCAAAAGAAGGCTACAGTTACGTGATGTAATCTATGAAATGATCTCAATACCTTTATTTCTTCAAACGTTTTTAATATTAGATGAATTACTTATTGTACTGTATAAAGTTCATTTTGTCCAAATATAATCTGTATTTATATATATAATCTATATAAATAAAAATCAATTATCGGATATATTTAAGCACCTTCTTTCAGAACGGCTACACCTATTTCGCTAGATCTTTTTTGTTGCGCTTGTAATTCTCAAGACAAGGTTTTATAAATGCAAAATGTTTAGAGTGAAAAATTTGAATTTAAAAAGTTCTATATATGTAGAAAGTGAGCGAGTCAGAAGGAAGAAGGAAGAAAGAGTCTTAAAAACATTGAAAGGGAATTTTTGGCGGGATTTTGGTCACCATCTTGTTAGTTCATTGAAATGATATCAAGAAACTTGTAATATCGATACTCACTTGACAATGGCAGTAATAGTTTACTAGAAGACTGGTTGCCAAAAATGGAATGGAAGAAGAACTTGTAATACTATTGACTACTTGATACTGGCAGTAATAATCTAAAAGATTGGTTGCCAAAAATAAAGTTAAAAAAAACATTGTAAGAATTGACAGACTCCGAAGTTCAATTCTCACTTTATTTCATTACATGGTACTCTAATACTACTGTAATGTAACTGTAAAGGGAAGTTTTGGTGTCTTTTTTGCGTTAGTACATTCGTACGCAGCTAGTTTAAAATACAAAAGAACATGAAGTAGTACAAAAACTGTAATACGTAGAACCATAGTAGAATGACTAATAGTTCATAGACGGCGACAAATAAGCGTAAACGTGACTTTTCGATTTACAATGATTAATGCGAAGCGACGGTTTGTACAGAAATAGTTAAATTGGGAATGTGATATTAAATATTCCATCACATCTCCACTGTTTCATCTTATATGGCCAAATAAGGCTAAAGTAAATCATAGCTAAATGCTAACGTGTTCAGGCACCGTGTCTAATGACATAGATTCGAATCTTGGATATGTTGGAACTTTCGATAAAGGAAAACATCGTGACAAACCAATCGCAAGATTTATCTAAAACACGCCTGGCTACCCAAACCATTGAGATGAAAATCTGTTGTCTAGCATCTATAGGTTAGGTATGGTCCGGTAACTGTATGTTATAGTCAAATGTTAAATAGCATCTATAAATAATAACAATCCTTATCCTTACTAATGTTGTAAATGTTTGTTTGTCTGTTACTCTTTCATTTGCTCATTTTTCCATTTTGCATAGACGTTGTCAAGGGTACAGAAAAGGCCATAGCATCGCTTAGCAAAAAACACCGCGCGAGTCAATTTGACTAACTGTGCAGGGGAGTGAAAAACTGACTTTTTATTGAATGTTACGAGTAGAATTTGTGCAGTAATTAGTGATGTGAATTGAATTGTGAGTCTTTATTAATTGAAATGTTCAAATTATGATATGTAGTCTGAGGTGTCATGAGAATATTTATCCAATAACATTTAAAAGATAAACGTTTACTGAACGACGATAAGGTTACCTCTCATCCTGAAAAAAATGTACTGTTCCCTGGAGATAGACATGATCTACATTCAAACGAGGGAATTTGCTAGCATAATTTAATCTATGATGTATCTAGACATATTTAAAAAAAATGAAATGTCCGTATGTAATATTTATGCAAGATGTCAGGACGTCAGCTCATTCATTGTTTACAATTTAACATTATAATTATTAATAGTAATAATGAAGATAGAAGGGGTCTTTCTAATAAAATATTAGACCATGAACGTATTACTTAGTGACAATATGGGCATATTATATCATTATCTATCTTGAAGTCATTGTTCCATTAGTTCCTTATACAGTGTAAGTGAGCATTGAGGTAGTTATATGAGGGTTAAGGGTCTAAATATGTTGCTGATGGTAAACCTTATTTGATACACAGTTAGTATTTATATATTTAATGTATAAGTTACATGTTACTGTAAGTGGTGTGCATGTCATACTTACAATTGTTTTTAAAGAACATTTCTATAATTGTACATGGTCTCACTATTTTATATATCTTTAATACAATATAAAAAAAAACGCGTGCGGAGTTGCGGTTACAGCTAGCAATTAATAAAAGTATTCTATTACTAATTTAATTTTTATATTATTGATTAATTTGAAGCCAAAAATGAAACAGGAAACAGATACCGTTAATCAGTAAGTTTAGGAGAAATAACGTTCCAATCATCACCTCCTGTTAGATCATTAAAATAAAATTCGACTTCCTATCACATAGTAAACGACAACCAACAGTCATTACAAGTACATTAGCGTATGCACAACGTGTTCCAACTACGATTTACCTATAAAAGTACAAATGATACTCATGTCACGAATACATACAAGCTCGTGGCGTCGAGACATGCCTTCGACGTTACGATACACTGCGATTCGTTGAATTTAAATATTTAAACATATTACTTATATTCAAATACTAGTAATTTCCCGCCGATTCGTGTTTTCGTTTTCTGTGCTGTAATTATTTTCGAATGACTGATGGAAAACGACGGATTTTTATACAAATTTTAATTTCTTTTATCACCACCTTACAACTGCGGTACTTCTTCTAGTAATTTTCCATCTAGATATAGCCCCTCTTCAACCGCTTGGTAGCCTCTTGGTGGTTGTTTAAGTATTTGGGTCTTGGAGATATTGACAACAAGGCCAAATCGTTGACATGATTGATGGAGTGCATTGATATAGCTTTGTAAATGGATCATGTTGTCAGACAAGAGGCATACATCATCCGCATACAATATTTCTAATATAGACATTGTATGTACTTTGGACTTTGATCTGAATCTCGAAGTATCAAAAACGCCCTTTTCGGTTTTAACATTTAGTTGGATTTGGTCATTACAATACTGCAGCGCGTCTTTCATTACATAAGCGAAGTATATGGCAAAAAGAGTGGGCGCCATAACACAACCTTGCTTAACCCCGCTTGTAATTAGAAATTCCTCAGACAGTTCATTTTCATGTCGAACCCGGGCTTTCATGCCAATATGAAATTGGCGTATGAGGTTAATGAACTTCTTTGGACATCCCAATTTTTGGAGAACAAGCCAAAGAGCCTCTCGTGGGACCCTGTCGAATGCCTTCTCTAAATCTATAAAGCACATGTACAGAGGACTTTGATGTTCCAGGCTTTTCTCCTGGAGTTGTCTAACCACAAAAATTGCATCGACAGTGCCTCTGCCAGGGCGAAAACCACATTGGCTCTCAGGCAGATTTTCTTCAGCTAGCTGGCTCAAGCTATGCAAGCAAGCACTGCTAGTAATTAATAAAAGTATTCTATTACTTTTTTTTTTATTATTGATTAATTTGAAGTCAAAAATGAAACAGGAAACAGATACCGTTAATCAGTAAGTTTAGGAGAAATAACGTTCCAATCATCACCTCCTGTTAGATCATTAAAATAAAATTCGACTTCCTATCACATAGTAAACGAAACGAACGAACAGTCATTACAAGTACATTAGCGTATGCACAACGTGTTCCAACTACGATTTACCTATAAAAGTACAAATGATACTCATGTCACGAATACATACAAGCTCGTGGCGTCGAGACATGCCTTCCACGTTACGATACACTGCGATTCGTTGAATTTAAATATTTAAACATATTACTTATATTCAAATACTAGTAATTTCCCGCCGATTCGTGTTTTCGTTTTCTGTGCTGTAATTATTTTCGAATGACTGATGGAAAACGACGGATTTTTATACAAATTTTAATTTCTTTTATCACCACCTTACGGATTGAATTTCCAAAAATCCTTTCTTAGTGTTTACCTACAATGTAAGAGGAACCTTCATGTAAATGTCCACTGGCCAATTAGTTAAGGTTCTGCACGATCCCTTGCCGCCCCCACAAAACGGTCTGTCGGTACACCGTGGGGTTTTAGTCCGTGCGACTCGGACATAACCCACCCTCTCCCCCGGGAGGGTGGCGTATCCACGTATCCAAAAAATTCAGAGTTATATAACTCATTTACCGAGGAACGTTATAGGTTATATATTCTCAGGCTAAGATGAATAGGAGCAGAGCATTAATGAAGAATGTTCCAAAATTGTGTGTTTTTTTTCCTCTTGATTTAATTGCGTGTTAGCCTTAGCCCAAAGTAACTATTCCACGCGGACGAAGCCCTGGGCAGAGGCTAGTCTTTTATATAAAGATCTACTTTATATAAAGGTCTACAAACACTGGCCTTTCCCGTTAAAATAAACACGGATCCTGAAGTGAGCGAGATGAATATCGTAACCAGTCCGAATGAATGTAGCAAAAAACTTTGCAAAAACACACATAATATTAAGTCAGACATGCGTTAAATGCTGTTATTTTTGGACGAAGCAGGTCAAAGACCTCCTTTTTTAAAATTAAGGATCTACATTATGATTTAAGTAGTCACCACCCGCGACTTTGTACGCGTTAGTATATATCATAAAACTTTTTAATTATAACCTATTATAAGTTACAAAAAAGTAACTTCCTATTAGTGAATAAAATTTTCCGAATCATATCAGTAAGTCCTTAGAATACTCCCTACAAAGAAATTTAGCTAACAATTAGTTTTACTTCGTTTTTAGTTAACAATGATCGTATATAAATAAAATGATGGAGGTTTGTTAATTAGAGATAGAGATTTCGATCAATTTTGTTGATTGTTTTACTTCTTAAATATTTGGGTTTTATGTAAAAAATATTTATCACAATACTTTTATTTAATATAAAGTCACTAAAGTTAAGAGAAACTATTACTTTTATAAGTATTGCGTTGGTTTAGCTATGTGGTTTTCTTGCTGTAGAGAAGTGGGGGCAAGCGGTGTGATGTTTATGGTTTTGCCCATTGTATATAAAATATGTAGTAGGCTAATCATAACAAAAGAAGCACAAGAAGTCGTGTGTATTGATTAGTTACTTGTAAAATTTAAGATGTGACTGTTACAAAAATTATTAAAAGCTAAACTTTAGAGCTAAGTCAAACGAACTGAATTTTAAATTATAAAACGAAAGACAGGATTATTGAGTAAACTTTTCGGTGGTAGAGTTTAGACTCCTTTAGTGTACGCTTGAATAATATAAAGAATACGTTACAAACACCGTTTGTGTCACTACTTAAATTTATTAATATCTCTGTTTATTTTCTTCTTCTTTTTCTTGTTTTGGCTTCGCAGAAGCACTTGCCAGTGTCAATGTTTTGTTTCAATGGAGATTACAACATATTTTCGAGGTGGCTCGCTTGTTAGAACTTTCCAGGGAGTTTTTGTGGCATCTCAGAATTCATGCACCGTGGTATTATTTTCCATTCACTTCACTTATGCACAATAAACAAATTATGTTACATAAAACACCACCGATTTTACACAATATAGAGTCAAGTAACACAAGATTATGAATAAAATATAAAATCCACTACATGACAGACCAAGATCCCGCCAAAAACTCTCCTGTTTATCTTATAAAGACCTGCTACAGAAATGTAAGAATCCAAAGATAAAATTCCATATAACCTTTATTCCACAAATTACTAATACGTTGATAATGTTATAAACTAATAAATTCGACATTTTGCTGCTATCTAATTACACATGCACGTTTGTTGCATATTACTTATTACAGTACATTCGTAAAAGATCTTAAGATTATTCTTGGGGAATTTGCTAAAAACCTTGAGGAGTTCCCGGGAACGCTCAGATACACAGTGCCAAGATCGTTAAATTGCAATAAACGCTATTGTTAGATTTAGAATTGTCACACACGTTAAAATTGCATTTTCGTCATGTCGAGTTAACGGTCATAGACATGTATCGTTGGAAAATTCTTCTTCACGGACTTTTACCAGCATTCGACAAATAAGGAGTACATAATTGGGACCTTGTAACTGATGTTTCAGTTTTCATATGTATACATCACCAAAGGCGTATTTTATTCGTCCTAGAAGTCTTCACTGATTATAGGTACGTATCTCAAAATTTACAATTACTTAGTACCTATGCATTTATATATTAACTAGCTTTTACCCGCAGATTCACTCGCTTTTATGTATATTTCCCATGAATAGTACATTTTTTTCTGGATGAAGGTTGCCCTATATCCTTGTGAATAATTTAGGCGTGAAAGTACAACAGATAAACATACAAACTCACGTTCAAATTTAGTTACGATTGTAATGATTTCGGTAAATTATTTAATCACGATAGATTAAGGGAGAAATTGTGGCATTCAGTAACGTTTTTAGTAATTAAAAGCCAACGGGATTAAGTGATTAAAAGTTAGAAGTAAATACGATTTCCCTTCGAGACGACACACACGATTTTGACCGGAGCATTAAAATTTATTGGTCTTCGTATAGTAGTAGATACGCGAGAGTACACAGTATCTTATCGTTGTTATCACAATGGAATTTGTTTGGAGAAAAAGTTATTTTTGATCTTTTGGCGGTATGTCGTCATCTCTTTAGATTTTGCTTTACATATGGCTATATAAATGTGTACACTCGTTAGACAAACTGATAAAACTAATCAATAACAACAAATAATCCACTTGCGTTAACAGGTTGTATATTCCACTAGCGTTTTGTTTATGATTTAATTGATAATTATTAGAGCATTACATATAGTTACTGTAGCAATACAATTTTATTTAATAAAATATGATATTGGAAGTATACGTAAAAATAGATAATTTTAAGTGAAAGAATCGAAGGAAAGAAAAACAAAGGTTCTTCTTAAATAACAATTGAAAGGAAGTTACTCGTAGTAAT
>MU159219.1:227526-305339 GCA_015888305.1 Antheraea pernyi | reverse complement strand
AGCGGTTCAATGATGGAATGGATGGAAATGAATGTATCTACAGGCATAATTTTGAACAATTCCCCAGAACACAATCCATTATACAAACGTTAGAGCACACATAAAGAGGCGACGTCTCTCCTTAAACTTAATGGTTCTACCGTTTGTGAGCTTGGGATCGCAAACAATTCTCACAGCTCGTCTTTGAGCTGAGTCAAATGGTCCAAATGTAGTCCTATACATGTAAAACAGTCGCAAGTGATATGTATACATGGTCTGCAACGTGAAGACAATGTCGAGTCATGTTACACCTCTGTTACTTCCAATTCATACAAATAATTTTGGAAACACTAATATTTGATCAAAATCAAAATACTCTTTATTCAATTTAGGCCCTGAGAAGGCACTTATGAACGTCAAAGCTACCACCGGTTCGGAAAACAACCCAGTCATCGAGAAGAACCGGCAAGAAACTCGATCTGGTTTATCCTTTCATAATACATAACATATTTATTTTTATTATTACAACATAATTCACAGACACATAAAGCTACATTCATTTTTAGTGGCTGCACAGAGAGAGGCGTCACTTCCAGACGTCGCTATCGTTCACATACTGATCCACCCTGTAATAACCTTTATGTACTAAGACCCGCTTGACATAACATTTGAACCTACTATCCGGCAAATCGGTAATGTGTTTTGGGACTTTGTTATAAAATCTAACACTATTACCTAAAAAACTGTTACTGGTCTTAGTAAGCCTGAAACATGGAGTGACCAGTTTGTTATGGTTTCTGGTATTTACATTATGCCCGTCTTTTACTAAATCCAGATTATCTAAGTTTTTCCGGACGTACATCAAATTCTCAAGAATATATTGAGAGGGCAATCTAGTTGTAAACGCCTTTTATAAATGACTGACCGTGACTCCCGTTTTCACTAACTTAAACTCCTTACCCCCTCATAGTCGTGTAGCGTAAGGTATAGTGCCTAAAAACTTCTTCAGTAAACGAGTTATTAGACGTAAAAATATTAAAGAGATTTCCATAATTCACATGCAGTAATTCAATTTAAAACTAAGCATATACTGTATTATGGTAAGTAAACAGCTGACATACGTATATGACGTACGTATATATAGGTATAACAACACTCACAAGTGAGAATTATGTTCATCAAACAGAACTACATGCGCGGTCGAACGCATTAGTAAGGTTTACTATAATTGCACTACATTATATAAACATATATTTTACTAGTTGTTTCCGTGACTTCGGCCGCGTGGAATAGTTACTTTGGACTAACGCTGACACGCAGTGAAAGCTCTCCAAAGAAAAAAAAACAAGATTTTGAAACATTCTCCATTGGTGCTCCGCTCTTATTGCTTTTAGTAGACTGCCTCGAAAAATGAGCTATCTAACACTGAAAGAATTTTTCAAATCGGACCAGTAGTTCCTAAGATTAGTGCCTTCAACCCTTCGATCAATAATAACTAGATAAAGGGTCGGCGCGAAAAATACGTCTCGGTAAATAACAGCTCACTTGAAATGTGTGCCCTTATTTTGTTTAGTTTGCTTGAAACACAGCCAATGTAAGCACGTTTCACATGCCGCAGTGTATTCAAAAGATGCAAAAATAATACCCGAAAAAGCAATTTAACGGCCGGAGTATCTTACTTTCGCTAAATACATGTTGAATAAATTATATTTTAAGCTTTAAACTAACAAATAATATCAAAATTACCGATTTTAAACCTGTGATACAAATGTTTGGCCTCGCCCCTCACAAACACGCACAATAACGGGAAAACGTACTTTATTCATTACGTGTTAAGGTTGAATTCACACTAAATGTTATTTATGTTGTCTTTTCATTTGTGAGGGGAGTAATTTATTGCTTTGCTCGTTTTATCGTAAGTATTAGATAATAATTTGAACATTTGTGACTTTATTATTAGGTGTTATGGTTGTAATTAGGTTGAACTTAAAACTGTTTTAAAACTTTTTTTCTCCCTTTCTTAGTAAACAAATGGCTACACATACTTAAGTATATATTTACGCGGAAAATTTTTAGCATCGATTTTGTATGTGACCCTTTATCTAGTTATTGTTGATCGAAGCTTCAACCAAACAAAGAAACAAACCCTCCAGCTCTATTAGTGTAAATTAAATGTACCTTTTATTATTTTCATTCATTAAACCACGACGATATTATTAATTAAAATACCTGCATATTAATATCAAAGTAATTAAAATATTAAATAATAATCTCATAGAATAAAACTTTAGTTCATTAAAATGAGTAAAAAATTTCAATGTTTTAAGAACATTTAAGTTACTCAGTAAATATAATTAAAAAAACAAAGAATTTGTCGGACAATAAGTAATTTACTATAGTTAGCAGTCCATTATCTGATATCATGAGACAGGTTTGCTCTTGGGAATTCTGAATTTATAATCTAAAAAGATCTCGTTAACGTTGTGCTTATTTTTAATTGAATATTTAATATAGTTTTTATATTCTTATTAAACATCAACACAGAGTTTCTTTTGTTAATCTATTAAACGTTCAGAAAATTACCACGTCCACTGGGACTTTTGGATTAGAAATAACATAACACACAAAGTTTGTTTCAAATTCAGGCACAGAAATTGTTTATTTTTCGTACTAACTTTTTTTATAAATTATTCAGGGCTGAATTGGAGTTGTAGAACAAATTTTAATTTAGTTTTTGTTCTTTTTTACATTATTTTCAAATTTATTCTGTTTTTTAACCTTTTTTATCATGTTTCGTCTAATTTATTTAGAGAAATGACAAATTGAAAACAAACAAAAAAAAAACAAATTGAACGATTCACAAACCCTTACAACAAATAACTGCTTAAGAAATGGCATAAATCGAATGAATCTTGGTGTGCCCTGGCACAGCACATGTTACGTAACTGAGACAGCATTTTTTTTAACAAACTTTTTTTTGCACTATTGATACCAGAGGTGCTGTGTTTAAATAGTATGGTATAAGATTACACCCCAAAAGTGATTTTAAGCTTCTGGTGGAGAATAAATATATAACGATGAAATCATACCATCAAGTTAGAATTTGTATATTCTGGCAGCTGTATTCGAAAACCAGTATCCCTCTATAAAGATAGAGGCTAATAAGCGTGTTTACAATATTAGACTACACCATTTAATTTTTTTTTGTAGCACGGCAAAATATATGCATTATTGCTGATGGGAAACACAGTACAATCCAAAAACAATGGCGACCACCGAGTGACACACTATCCATCACTGAACGCCGCTGTCATGCCGGCCTGCGAAAAACTGGATATGCACAGGCTGATCCCGAAACGCGACCCGCAGAAGCGAATCACTGTGACGGGCTTTTTCGCCATATACATGGTGGTTGCGACCCAGTGGGGCTGTAAAACCCTACCACCCCGCTTTCTCCATTGCCTCGTTCGTTATTCAGCAGGGTGCACCACGTGCAGGTGAGGTTGGCTTGAGTGTCTCAAGTGTTAGATGTTATTCGACACCCCTTACACTAACTATCGCCATCAAGTTTAAGATATTTCGTCAAGTATCTGTTTTATGCACTTGGGAACCAGTGCTCCTCTGGCTTTAGCGTGATTTACTTTCTTAGATCACATCGTAAATTAAGAACAGAGAATAATGTATAATATTAATAATTACCCGTTTGTATAATGGGTTGTGTTCCGACGAATTGTTTAACATTATGCCTGTAGTTGCTTTCCACCATCGTACCGCTCGTCATCGGCAGGGAAATTATCCTCACACATTGGAACCGAAATGATGTCGGATGGTCCGGTTCCAAAGGGGTTTCCTTCCACGAACGATCCGGTTATGGAATGAGCTTCCTGCTGCAGTTCTTCTGAAGTTTTTCCTGGATACTATAGTATAGGGTGTTTCAAGGGGAAAATAAATAGGTTATTTCAGGGTTGGCAACGCGCATGTAACACTTCTGATGTAACAGGCGTCCATAGGCTGCGGTGACCGTTTTACATCAGGCGGCCCGCATGCTTGTTTGCTACCGTCGTGGTATAAAAACAAAAAAAGAAATGAGCGGGTGATGGAATGAAAAAACTTATAAATTATTAAAGTCCTCTTTTACTGGTGTATACACTACATAGTATTGTTTTGAACATAGAGAAATATATAAAAACTATAAAGAATGATAACGTGGTCAAAGTAAAAACTAGTAAATATAAGAAATAATCATTTAGTAAAATTATTTCGTATCTTCATTATATCTCTATTAAACCCGTGCCCTTTACTTCGAAACAGAACCAGCATAATAGTTATTCAACTGTGAATTTACTACAAGTTTCAAATTCACAATTCATCGACTAAAGACCGCTCACACTAGCTCGCAATAATCACCACAGTGACCGCGAACTAATAGAGGAAGACGCAATTGATCCGACAAGACGGAGTAAATTGGACTCCAACGACTCATATACGATCAAAATGCGTATCTATTAGTCTTCAGTGTAAATACCTTTCCTTCGAAACAGCTGCTGTGGACTAAAGTCATAAATAACGCTTACAAATCTCCCTAAATAATTTTATGGTAAGGTTGGCGAATGATCGAATAAAAATAAATTCGATTTGATCTGATTTACATTGAAACTATACTAAACGGAAGTTTTTGATGACTTTTGTTGTTAGTTGACAGTAAGCAAGGACTTAAGTGTGCGGTAATTTTGAACTTATAGATCTGTAGAGTTATACTTTTCTGACAAAGGGCAACTTAGAATCATGTGAAGTATAACATATGCCGAACATTCACTCATTGGCTCATTGACACCACTAATTTCTCTCTCTCTTTCTTGGGATCCTATGTCATCAAACACCAAAGGCAGAGACACAATGCTTCTCCATCTCGATCTGTCGATGCCTTGACGCTTCACCTCACTCCAAGCAAGCCCAATTTTCGCACACTCTGCAAGCACAGATCTTCGCCAGGTTTGTCTAGGACGGCAACGTTTCCGCATAATTTAATAGGTATTTTTTTATGTATCAAAAAAATTTTGCCCTACGGACTATGTACGGCAATAGAATACCTATGAAGTTGTAGAATAATTAACTATCTGATTCGCAGTTAGTTTCTGGGCTAAAATAAAGGGTATCTTAGAGCGACTGTCATCTTCCGCATAATTTAATAGGTATTTTTTATGTATCAAAAAATTGTTGCCCTACGGACTATGTACGGCAATAGAATACCTATGAAGTTGTAGAATAATTAACTATCTAATTCGCGGTTAGTTTCTGGGCTAAAATAAAGAGTATCTTAGAGCGACTCTCATCATCATCATCTTCTTACCCTTATCCCACCTAAGTAGGGTCGGCACAACATGTTTTCCTTTTCCACGCTCGCCTATCAGATGTCATCTCAGTCATCACACCTTTTACACGCATATCATTTTTCACACAATCCATCCATCCTTTTTTCGGTCTTCCTCTACTCTTATATCCATCGACCGTCATACTCAAAGATTTTCTAGTTACATGGTCTTTATCTCTCTTCATACCATGCCCATACCATGCTAACCTATTACTCCTTAACTTCTCTGTTACTGGTGCTATTTTCAAACTTCCTCTGATATATTCATTCCTAATCTTATCCATTCTAGTTACACCACACATCCACCTTAACATTCGTATCTCTGCCACATGTAGTTTTCTCTCATCCGTCTCTCTCGTCGCCCAGCACTTAGAGCGACTGTGTTGGGAGGTAATTGTCAAAGGTGTCAATTACCCAATTGGATAGTATTATATTAGCAAAATATAAAGCATTATTGAAATAGACATGTTCAAATATTGTATATTAAAATGTATGGTTTACTTTTCCTTTTTATATGCACAAACATGTTGTCGCTCACTCACTTTACTTCGTCTTCCAGTTCTGCGTACTTCTATATAGCTGTGCAAATACTAAAATAAGTTTTGATAGTAACTGTCTTCTAAAATTATTCCACGGGTCTGATATATAAATTTATTGAAGTGATATGCTGTAATTGGTGATCCAAATTAATAGCTCAACGTAACTAAGTTAATTAATTGTAATATTAATACTATATGATATATCACTATATAGTATAAAACAAAGTCCTCTGCCACGTCTGCCTATCTGTCTGTTCGCGATAAAATCAAAAACTACTGAATGGATTTTCATGCGGTTTTTACCAGTAGATAAAGTGATTCATGAGGACGGTTTAGGTATATAATTTGTCAAGATTTTTTTATTATCAGGCCGGGATAACGTCCGCCGTGTCTGCTAGTTAGTCATAAGAACGTCGAAGATAACCAACTATTTTTAGTAATATGTAAAAGATACAAATGATCACTGTGATTTATCTTTGAGATATAGACAAAAAGAATTGCGGGCACTTATGTAGGCATTTTTAAGATGTATGTAATAAAGTTTAGCTAGAAAGCAATATAGCAATGTAAGAGCCCCAAAAATCCTCTTACAACTTTATTGGAATACATCCACATACACAATGTAAATCTGTGTAAACATAAACTTTACGAACGATATTCCCTAAAGCTTGGAAAAATGGTATTACAATCCGTTGAATACTTTATAAGTACTAAGGAAATACACGAACAGACGTGAATAGTTACTTTTTTAAATAATATTTATAGATTGTTTTCATAGCTGACCATAAACGACGCTGGTTTTTAAAGTGGTTTTGAATATTGATCCGCTGGTAACCAGTAAATGTCTCCGAAAGTTCTTCAAAAATTGCTTTGAAATTTTCACAATAGATTTCATTTCATTTCGCGCACGTTTTTTTAAATAGATATTTGTGATTTTTTACTGTACAGCGTCATCTCTTGGAATTAAGATGAAATACATAAAATACTATATTACTGGTGGTTTTGAATATTGATCCGCTGGTAACCAGTAAATGTCTCCGAAAGTTCTTCAAAAATTGCTTTGAAATTTTCACAATAGATTTCGTTCGATTTCGCGCACATTTTTTTTAAATAGATTTTTGAATTTTATTACTGTACAGCGCCATCTCTTGGAGTTAAGATGAAATACATAAAATATTGTATTACTGGAGTTGATGGTTTAATTATACGTAACGAGTATCTACAGTGGTGAAACAATGAAGCAATACTAGGCCGAGTGGTTCGGGTGAACGAGTAGGTGTTTATATTATGTATTTTGCTAGTGGCGAGTCAGTTTAGATTACAAACAGTGACCGACGCGATGGACGGACAACTTCAAAGTTGTGATTCATGTTCATTTTATTTATTGCAATAGATGCTGCATCTTCGTTTTGCTTATTTTCGTCATTAGAAGATGAAAAAATCCACAGGCATTCATATAGTTTGGGGCATAAATTATATATATTTTTTTAATATCATATTAGGAGGCAAGCGAACAGGTGGGTGGTGTTAAGTGATCACCACCGTCCATAGATACTTTCAAAACAAAAGTTAAATCTTAAGTTAGTAAAACACAAAATCAAAATAAATTACGCACATTATTGGCTAACGAGTTGGCGATTAACAGCCGAGGGCATGTTTATGCATGTCGAGTAGGATAGCGAGTCACTGTTGGGACGGAGAAATGAAGCGTAGAAGTGGGTCGGCCTAGCAAACAAACAGTGTTTCTATTGACTCTCTCGCCACTCTTTTCGGCTTAGCACTAGGCCGAACACTCGTCAAAATATTTACATGTGCCGAGCACTCGACCGAGTGCACTGTCTCACCACTCTACTCGTTGCGTGTAATAAAGCCATAAGATAACTCAATAAAGTATCGTTGCTGTGCTATTTAATCGATTGACCTTCGGTAACTCTCATATTGTTATTAAAATAAATTCAACTATTTACAAAAACATATTCTTACTATCACATTCGTATCATTTTTATTATCCCACTTTACCGCATTGTATTCGTTATCAGCTTCGTCTTTTATTTACATTTTTTAAAGTCGCGTGTTTGCTATTTTTAAATTTGATTAAATATTCATCTCTTTATACATACAATCTATATATATACATAGATCGTGTCAGCATATGTATCTGTCAGTATATATCTGTGAGAAATTGTGATGAAGATTTTTTTTAATATCATACGAGGCAAACGAACAAGTCGGTCACCTGATGTTAAGTGATCACCACCGTCCATAGACGCTTGCAACACCAGAAGAGTCACAAGAGCGTTGACATCCTGTGTTTGGGGGGGAGGTCTGTTATCCGGCGCTCTCACTGACCGAACGAAACGCAAAATGCAAGCACCGTTACTTCACGTCGGTTTTCTGCGAGAGGGTGGTAATACCCCGGGCGAGCCGACCCATTCATACTGAAACCAGTAATAGCTTCAGCGTGGCTCTACCACCTCAATATATCCTCACCTCACCTCACCTCAATAGCTATTTTGGTGTTACATATTATTGTGGCTGGTGACAATCATCATACAAATTTATATCCTAAATCTAACTAATATTATCACTGTGAATGTGAGTTTTGTTTGATACTAACCACTACTTGCTTTGTACCGCTAATACTTCCTTTGTATTCTACTCATGTGCAAGTACTTAATCACACAGAGTCTTATTACAAACACAAGAATAAACACGGGTGTAACACGAGTTACTAAGTAGTGCCTAAAATTTTAAATCTAGTTGAAATCTTGTTTAAAATACTTTATTACAAAGACGTGTCCAAGCGGTCTCCTAAACATCCGATTTAAGTTTTCTATGCAAGCAACTCCGAATAACATTCGCTCAATACGATATGAACATTCAAAAACGTTCTATTACATACATATATTTTGCAAACAATTTCAATTTATGAGTAATATTTTTATTCAGATCTTCATTAAGAATATTTACATATTAATACGTTTAATTGGTTATCGTTATTGTGATATTTTGGTTAAAAGAAAATGATGTATAAAATAAATAAAATAAGCAATTTATAAGATTTATATATTACGTCAAGTGTGTAAGGTGGAACAACAGTATAATGACAGATTAAACACTGTCAGATGTCAATAGTGTCAAATAGTACTAGATATGATTTACTTGTGAATATCTAAAACTGTTCAATTTATTTACTTCTTCCGAATTATACCCACGAAATCCATAATTTACTATGAAAGTTCATTTGCCGGCAAATAGAGATACAGTAAATTACAACAGTAGAATAAGAACTGTCAACTTAGACAAATGTTAGAGAATATTTAAATTAAAATAATATACATCTGTAAACAAAGGTAAGACACTGTTTTCTAATCGAACTTTTTTTTAAGTAAGAGTTCAATGTGTGTTTAACTTTTTGTAATAACACGGACAATGTTTAACGAATTTAGGCATAACTCTGCGGTAACATGTTCGCATATAATGCCCTTGTGAATGAGTGGAAGATATCGGCGACAGTGAACATGGTGACACGATAGCTTGGTCGTAAGTCTCTTTATAAGTCGACCTGGGTAAGGTGGACATCTGTCACCAAGCACTTGTAGGTGTATTGCGGTAACCGTACTTGATAGTAGTCTAGGTTTAGCGCGTTCACCAGACTAGGCCCCCTTCGGCAGCGGCTCAAGCCTAGGTCCGTTCCCTTGACGTGGAGCCCTTAAGTACGCTGCTCGCGCGATACAGTGACACAAAATCTTACATCACTGCGACAACATTACACATATCACCTCCACACACGTGCACGCACATATGCTTACACATGAAAGTGGAAGGGTTTTTATTTTTGTTTTGCCCTTATTGAACTGGAATAGTTTAGAAAAATTATCCAAACCAAAAATACATATGAGTTGTTAAGGTATGTATGCTTGGTACACATATATGTTTCAATAACTCATATAAGTATAAAGATGTAGCTAAGCTTAGGTTAGCTCAGATAGGTCGCGAATTGCATGAATCAGGCAACAGCCCATGCCGAGCTGTGCCGCGCACCCTTGAGCTAGGTGTCAAAATAAAATTATTTACAAATAATTAAAAAAGTAGCTCTTATAATGACCTTGCACTTTCGGTGTAAGACGACATGGTCAAACCGTAGCACGGTCGTAAAGCATTTTCATATCGACTTCAAATGGAAGACTCTCATTTCGGTTGTATTTTTTAAAATGTTTGTTACCTCATAACTTTCTCATTTATAGACAAAATAGACAAGACGGATTTGGACATTGCTTTTTTATTGAAAAGGGGATAGTTTCAAATGGTTCCCATTTTAATTTAATTACCATTGGAAGATACATTAGTGATGTTCTCAAAATTAAATGTATACTGATTGTGATATTGGTAGGTTTTTTAAGAATCCAAAACTAGGTAGGAATCTTACTATGGTCAAAGACGTTTTGATGTATTTTCTTAGAGTAAATTTTTGAAGTTATACTTCTTTTGGCGCGTTAGGGAAAAATGATGAGAGTAAATTTTTACGATGCGCGCGCACATCGTCACGATATTTTATTTGACTTGTATGTATGTATATATATATCGGTATATATACGTATGTATACCAGCGTTTTTCTCATAAACTGCTGGTCCTATTTGGCCGGGGATTTTTATTGTTAGATGCTTGTTTTTCACAGAATGTTTACTTATATATTCAATTTAAAGTCGGCGCCAATTTGAATTTTATGACAGTTAAAAAGCGAAAGTATGAAATACTCTTTAATAAATGAATAAGTAAAAAGACATTTGGCAGCGACTTAAAAAATATAAAAAAGGTAATATGTTGTAATTGGATTGTAATTTTTTTTAATTAAGACAAAGTGTTATTTATAATGTTAGCACTCTTCGTACTACTATTGACTTACTATTGACTACAGCGGGGATGTTACTAATGACTTGACACGCCATTGGTCGAAAGTTATCGGCTGGTCGTATCTTGACTAAATGCTACAAAAGGCGAGTCTGTCGAGTCATTGGGGAGAGGGTCCGATCGTGCTTTCGTGGCAATCGGACGTGTGCGTGCGCTCAGTAAATTCTCGATACGTGTTTGTATACATCGTGTTCGTGACGTCATCCAGTCAGTTGGTGTTGTGTGTTTTAAGCGAGTGTTCTTTTCCGTATCGAGAATCTCTGTTATCGTGTTCCTTCTCATTTCTGTCAATCAACTCGTTTCTTTGACTCGTCTCTCGTTACGCGTTCTTTTCAGAACGTAGGAAACCGTACTTTTCAGTACGTCAAACCGCACTTTTCGGTGCGATGCCGTGCTCCTCTTCTTGTCGCCGTGTTGCCGTCGACTGAAGGAAGAAAGAAGTGTTAGGGCTTCCCCCTAGGCACTGTAGGTCCCCTGTGAGGCATTACACATCGCCCACAGCTCCCGTGGTACTACCCCGGACGAGCTAACCCATTCATGTTGAAACTAGTAATAGCTACAGCGTGGCTCTACCACCTTCATATATTTCATTGTTCTCCATTACTCTAAAGACAAGCGAGACACTGTTCCCATTCTACCCGACACAGTGCTTACATCAACCACTCTTTGTCACACAAAGAAGTTACGGATCAGAACTTCAACACCATATGAAGTTTAACGTCACAAATTCTTAGATTATTTTATAGTTATCTTAATAACAGCTATCGGAATGCACCTATAGGTGTTTGACATAGTCTTTTAAAGATTAAAGCTTAAAGGTGCTAATTGGCTAGACGAGTATTAAGAAAAACCTTGTCTTACCCCAAGCTGTATGTCGATCCACGGCACTACAGAACCATCATCGTCTCGATTTTAGCACAAACACACACGTAAACATAACTAGGTGTGTATGTATTACCATTTTATCTAAAGATAAATGTTCTTGCGAGATTCCGTATTGACGTAAATCGAAGCAAAACTACACGTTCAAGTATTTTTCACTGTCAACGTAAATAATTTTGGCTTAATGTTTTCGACTATTTATATTCATTCTGAACACTCTTTTTTCACAGTGAAACTTTTTTCATACGTAGTAAGGTGTGCATAGCTGCCACTGTATTCAGTTGAAAAAAATATGATATTTGTAATATCATAGTAACAGCAAAATTTTAGTAAATGGACAAATAAAAAAAGGTAAATAGGTTATTTAAGGGTCGGCAACGCGGATGTGACACTTCTGATATTACAAGCGTCCATAGGCTGCGGTGATCGCTTTACATCAGGCGGCCCGCATGCTTGTTTGCTACCAATGTAGTATAAAAAAAAACAAAATCAAAAATATTTTATTGAATTTAGGCCCTAAGAAGACGCTTAGGAACGTCAAAATTCCACCAGTTCGCAAAATAACCCAATCTTTGAGAAGATAACGGCTAGAAACTCGATCGGGTTTATCATTTTAACATACATATGTTTCAAATACATTACACGTTACAAGTGTTGTATAGAGAGAGGAGTTAACACCAGACATCACCATCGTTCACATATTAATCCACTTTATAATTATATTCATTATATTAATACCTTTTGACACCAATATCCGGTTAACATGGCGCTTAAACTTACAGTCCGGTAAATCGGTAATTCCTTTGCTTTGAGGATACAGTTTGGCAATGTAGTTTCGAATCTATTTTCTGCATCTAAAATTAAAATTATACCGTTGAATAGCTAAAGGACCAAAGAATTCGTTACGATATATCAGGACTGTAACACATCGCATGCGGTGTAGAGGGAAGCGGCGCCATTTTGGGGTAATTCTGCTGGGTTTTCAGATTTCCATGTAGTATAACTTTCGACTCGGTGAAGCTACCACGTTTTTTGAAGTTTCAGAAGACAGCTCTTGTTAAAGTTTATCGATTATATATAAAATATTAGTGTAAAATCGTGACTGTGTATATAATAAGGTGTTAAAACCTGTTAATGTCAGCCTATACGCATCGAAAAGCCAAATCCAAATACAGAAATCGTATAGGGTTGGAGAGAGCATCCTAAAACCAATCGAATGGTACCAATAAAATACCATATGACCGAGTCAAGCAGTGGAGGCAACGTAAAAAAGTGAATGCGGCCGAGCGGATCACACATACCTATAATTAATAAAGTTATAACATAGAAAATATCGCCCGTTACGAGACGTATTCACGTACAACAAACGGCCGTATCATGACACAGCCACACCACATTTGTTTTTCTTTTTCCTTCTCAAACTGGCTACGCTATTGATCTAGCAAGGTCTTAACAGCTTCAGTTTCTAGTATTTAAATCACACCGGTCTTTTCAAAGTTTTTGCGGATATTCATTACATTACCAATAATTAAATAAATCAAGAATGTATGGAGAGGACAGAGTTAAGATACCGAATTTCTGAAACTTAGACTTTAATAATTCCCGAAATCCCTTATTGTATATTGTAGCCCGTTTTTGTAATAAAAGTATGGCTTCTACCTCAGCTGTTATTCCCCATAGCAATAGCATAGCATAGCCATAACATAAAACAGTATAAGCTGCGTATAAAAAAAAAATACAATCATACGATCTTTGTCTGTCTGTTGTTTCGGCAAATATAATAAAGTAAATAAGCAGTGTCTCGGACAGGGCCCTAGAATTTAAATATGCATTTATTTACAAAAGTTCCTATGTTATACTTACTTATCATGAAAAAAATAATTTATAGCATACTGTTCATAAATCTGGTTAAATGATCTATTGAACGGGACACGTTCATAAACTCAATTGACATTTGACACTAAATCACGTACATATGCCCGAACCATTACAAAAATGATATTAGCTCGGTTTTAAATCACTACACGGAACGCCTTATATGTTGGTTACATAGAATTCGACATACAAAGCGGATATAATAAATACAGCAAATATCGTTTGTTGATATTTTTTATTCTCGTCACTAGAACTACTAGAATTATCGTATATTGTTTAACAGATGATGGCTTATAGTATTCTCATAATAAATATAGCGACGTGGAAATGTTTAAAAGATACTATTTGTTGGCAACAAACGAGCCATTCAAAATTAGTCTTCAAGGATATCCTCACAGAGAGAAGCAGAGAGAGTCATAACATGTAGTAAGTTTGGTTGGATTACTCACTCGTTTGCTTCAAAGCATTATGTAAAGGGCGCATTTAAATAAATATAGTAAGTATTCAGCGGTATTGAAACACTTGAATACATAAAAAAACACAATACCGTCGATTTACTAAACATAATTAAAATATAGCGTCTTTGCATCTCATCAGATAATAGTTCAATTTGCTGATAAAAATAACTATGACGATTATAGAAAAACCTTAATAAGGAAGCCTACTGAGTGTTTGGCTAATATTACGTCATACGGACCACAAACAATTGAGAAAAGAATGGTCAGTAAGAACTTACAATTAGTGATTGCGTAGTAGGCCGAATTTTCGGTAATGACGTCTTTATAAAATGATGGTAGAGTAGTTGGTATTTCTTTATTTCTTGTTTGACTAGTTCCCATTTTAAAATTAAAATTCTGTAACCAAGTATTTAAAGGCGTTAGCCACATTCAAATAAAATATTTCATTCTACGCTTACATCTTTTACATATTTAGTAATTTAATATTGTAGGTCTATGATGAAAGAAAACGATACGTTATTGCTTATTTGCAGTGAAATAGTAGCAAACGGTCGACTTAATAAAATTCTTAAAACTAAATTACGGAAGCCACAGCTCAAAGTGATTGGTCTTGAATTATGAAGTTTTACGCAGGAGTTTCTAACCTAGCTGAGCATTACAAATGAAGTTCTGAAAATTCATTCTCTAAAGGAGTTAAATAGAGGGTAAAAAATACTAATACATATACTCAAAAAAAGTGTGTGTGTACTTATGTACACGCGTTAGAAGTTATACTTCTTTGGCGTAACAAGATACAAATCTTTTCAAAAACGTTATCTTTCGCCTTATTCTACGTTTGTAGAAAAAACGACACTAACAATAGACAAAGTTGACTATAGCTAACTTCAGGGTGTCGGTTTTTCGTGACGGTATGCTCGCGCATCGTAAAATTTACTCTCATATCTTTTCCCTAACACGCCAAAAGAAGAATAACTTCAAAATAATCATTTCCAATACCGCCAATTATAAATTCAATCGAAACACTACTTGTGCAATAAGCAAAATGCAGAGAGATAAAAGAATATAAAGACTATAAATAGTATGTTACAATTTAACTTATAGCGTTTAATTCATGTTGTAATAATTCAAAAACATTCTACATAAAACAGATTGCGGTATTGTTGAATTTGTAATTCTCCGGTAACAATCTTAGCAATTTATTTTATTTCTATTACACAAATATGTACTGAATGAACAAGCTGGTTTATCTCAGCCATGTGCCTACGTATTCGGTAACATGTCATTACCTGCCTTATGAATTATTGTAATGTATTTACTATAAGATACACTAATTGGATTACGCAATACAGGTGCCAAAATTATAAAAAAAAACGGTGTCTGTATGCAAACAAAAATCAATAGAACAAAACAGCAAGTAGATTTATTTATGAGGTCGATAGAAGGTCAACTGAAGTAAAATATTCACAAATTTATTTCTGATCTTTATTTTGTAAATTTGGAATAGGAAAGTTAAACAAGTGTAAAAAAAACATATTTTCGCCGCAATCCATCCAAATGTTTTTTGGGCTTCCGTTTCGTACCGTACACCTATATCCGTCCATCATCATAGGGGGCATCCGTGGGTAACCGGTGCTGCAATGCAAGCACTGTTACTTCTGTGGGTCGGGTGGTAGTACCCCGGACGAGCCGACCCATTCATGTTGAAACTAATAATAGCTTCAGCGTGGCTCTACTACCTACTAAAATGCATACCTTTTTTTTAACGTGGGGAAATCCCTTATGGATACACCAAAGAGTGGTCATGTCCGACTCGCACGGTCTAAAATCCCACGGTGTACATCTGCTGCTATAGAACGATACTAATATTTAGAACGAATATTTATACTGTGAACGAGTCCTCACAGACCAATAAACATATATAATGTACCAGTAAACATAAATCGATACGAAACGCCTACGTAATAGGAGTTGAACTTTAACAAGATTACAACGTATATGCGAATTTATTTGGACATAACAGATTACGACTATAACAATCTAATGTAACGTTATGTTTGTTTACTTACCGTGAAATAGGGAGCAATAGATCTGTTTCGTTTAACAACTTATTTACATTAATCGAATGTTGGTTATAGCCCTCTTTATTTAGAGAAGTGTTCGCAACAAATTTTATTAAAACAGTAGACAATATTAAAAGCTATCAACTCATAGATCTCATTATTTTCTTCTCTTCTCGAGAACCAACAATAATAAGTCAAATTAGTAAGAATTTGGATTTTAATTGAAATTACGGTAATAACATTGATTAAAAAGGCCATTCTTACTTTTGAACGGTGGTAGAGCCACGCTGAAACTATTACTGGTTTCAGCATGAATGGGTCGTCTCGCCCGGGGTAGTACCACCATAGAAAACCGACGTGAAGTAACAGTGCTTGCATTGTTGCGTTTCGTTCGGTTAGTGAGAACGCCGGATAACCCACTCCCCGGATAGCCCACCTCTCCCCTCTCCTCTTCCTCCGCTAACCCTTCCCCCAAAGGGTGGCAACGCACTTGCGACTTCTCTGGTGTCGTTAGTGTCCATGGACGGTGGTGATCACTTAACAACAGGTGACCCACCTGTTCGTTTGCCACCTATGACATAAAAAAAAAACTATTGAAGTTAGTGTATAGTATTATAATTGACTAGTCTGAACTGTAAACTAAACTAACTATAAAGATAAATGTTTGTGATAGTTAAACTAATAAAAACAGCGATTTTAAAAATTATTTCACATACTCGCGGGCCCGGCGGTCGTTGTCTCACCCTGATAATAAAAAACCTTGCTAAACTACACATATATCTAAACTTTCCTCATGAATTATTTCATCTACTGATTAAATATTAGCATCATTATTACCATTATAATACTATCTAGCATCAGTATGTTAGATATTAGGAAGGCAAATTCAAAAACACCGAAAAATTGCCAAAAGTTGGTTTTCGTTCTGAAAATTAAGAACAGTATCTTACTATTATTTACCGCAAGTACCCAAAATAACGAGGTGAACATTTTTCCACTATTTGAGTAACAAAAAATTATGGACTTTACAACTTTTAAAAATTAGCATGCCCCCAAAACGGACGTGACAAAAATAGGCCTGGATATTAGCATGTTCAAATAGACAGACAGACAACATTGTTATAGATATTTTCGATGTGTAAAAATGACGGTTCTACAATTTAATAATAGTGTAGATAATAATCATGAATTAATAAAAAACCGCACATAATTATGAATAATCATAAAATACCATGGTTCTATTATGTATTAGAAATACTAAACACTCAAAGTGTTACTAAGTTCAATTTAAGCACGTTCTAAGAACGATCAGACGTGCTGTTGATATAAGGAGACATAAAATAAGTGACGCAAAATTTTACATTTTTAGACCCCCCTCCTCAGTAGTCATGCTATAAGTCACATATTCTGCGTATCTCCATATTAATATTGCGTCAAGAATGATATATCGCCCCGGTACATGTATAAATATAAATTATTTATATATTTACAAATACAAAATGAATAACTTTATATCGTAACAAAAAATAAAATAAAAAAAGCGAGAGAAAAGTTTGGAAAATTGTTTGATGAGTTGCGAAAGTCATGTTTCCTTACATATCGTGTCCCAGTAAGCGATACGCCCCTTTTCCCTCACATAAGTGCGAACGTATTTTATGAACAACCCCTTACATTATAATATTGAGGATTCAGTCATAACAAACAGATTCAAATGTAGCAACGAAATTCACAAAGTGCCACTAAAACAAGATGTTATTGCCAGAACATTATTATGATAGTCTCGGCCGGATTATAACTGTGTAGCATAAAAGCGTTATCAAATGTAGCGGGTATTACCGCCAGACGTCACTGGATGCGGTCCGCTTGATATAAAGTTCCCTGTCCATTGACCGAGGTCGACTGTACGTCGATCTGAAATTCCATTATGGCTTTGATGCATGCCGCTGACTTGTTTACCTTTTTGGACATGGAAACATTAATAAATAATTATTATTTTTTTATCTTTATTTATGGCAACCAATCTTTTAGATTATTACTGCGATTGTCAAGTGAGTTACAAGTAAGTTTCTCCGTGGTATTATTTCCGATCCACTTGTGCACAATAATCAAACTATATTATGTAAAGCACCACCAATATTACACAATATAGAGCCAAATAACACAAGATATAGATAAATATAAAGACCACTACATGGCATTCCAAGATCCCGACAAAAACTCAAAATAGTACAATTATTCCTCGCCAAACTTTTTGGTCTCTCCGAATATAGTACACAGAACACAAATTTAAATATAAACAAGCACTCGATACATATAATAAGAATGTAAATCTAATGTGTCTGTACATTTAGATTTTTGTGAAAAAAGATCCTGCGAGTGTCATAAGTAATTCAATTTATTTCAATCATTTTTAGAAATCTATCTGTCTGCGTGTTTGAACACGTATCACTTCTAAAGCAGTGTATCCACGATAAAACCTCACCAAGAAAATCTTAAAGCATGTCCTCAAGTAACATATAGTGTTTGTTTTATTGAAAACGGTTCACTATATCAAAAGTTATTGTAATTTTTATTACGATGCGACTTAACTAAGAGAGATAGTAGATAAGTAAATGGACTACATACAGTCAGATGATTTTATTAATCACTGTTTTGAAGTTATAGTTCTTTTGGCGCGTTAGGGGAAAATTATGAGAGTAAATTTTTACGATGCGCGCGCACACCGTTACGAAAAACCGTCACTCTGAAGTTATTACGATGCGCGCGCACCGGTGTGAAGTTAGCTATAGTCAATATTTTGTTTCTTTGTATTAAAACTTTCAATGTATCAAATAGATTTTTTCTATTGTTAATGTCGTTTTTTCTACAAACGTATTATAGAATAAGGCGAAAGATAAGATTTTTGAAAAGATTTTTATCTTGTTACGCCAAAGAAGTATAACTTCTAACGCGTGTATATATAAGCACACACACACTTTTTTTACATAAGTCTTTTTCTTTACGAAGTCGCGGGCTTACCTAGTAAAATATAAAACAAGTATTACATAAAACCCATTGTAAAAGGGAAACAATAGCAGCCTTGTGATGTATTGTGCAAACTGTCATATATCATTAATACAACGTGCGTAGTTAGTCACGATATGATTTAACATATCAAATGCACCGGAGTTAATGAACGTGTTTAACATTAAAATATAGCTTCTCATGTGATACACTTATTTGTTTAAAGATAATCGCTTTCAATTTATGCGGATAGTATGCATTTTAAGTAGCTTGCATCGTTAGTTTGCTTGATTACATATATTTTAATAATCGTATGACGAATTATGATTTTTTTTCTCTTTATTCTTGGCAAAGGTTTGTTCAAGGAGACCATGCCGCCCTTTTTACAAAACAACTTATAAAATCCTCTGACCTACCTCTACATTTTCCGGTATATAAATAGCTGTAAATTCATAAAATATTGGTCGGATATCTTTTTTTTATAAGTCAGTTCTTTTTTTCTTCCCACTTTTAGCGGTTTGCTCGAAAAATTAAGAAAAAATATGTTTTTTTTTCAAAAACTGTACTTTGACGACTCCTACTGGTGAACCAGTGCGAGTTAGACAAAAAAACACTAAGACTATTTTAAAGAGCGTGAAGTTCCCCCACAAGCTCCATCAAACCGATTTGCAATATTGTAAATGCCGGGTAAGCATTAGAACTTTGAAAAAAAAAAAGTTTTTTTTACGTGTATTTTGAATGGTAAAACTTTAAATTTAAATTGTAAGTACTTAAAATTAATATTAAGAGCTCAAACTTAGTGAGAATTTTTTTTTCTATATGTAGATTAATATTTTGCATGACCAACGGAAAAAAAAAATTTTGAGGAAATGAACTACCCTAATATCTCATCCTTTCTTTAGTTGCCATATGAGTGCAGCTACGAACAAAATCGTAATATACCTCTATATAATAGATCAATGGCTTCACAAAAAAGAAAAAATAGATTTGGCTTACATGAACTTTAATGTTATAGTTTCCGGTATAATTAATAAGTTTCTAATACAACTACGAGATAATTCGTACTATATTTTTCTTCCAAAAAACTTCTTGATTATTACTATTTACTATAAGAACCATTTTTAATAACATAATATCTTCCCAGGTCAGTATCGTGTAATTCCCATGGCAGTCAAAGTGTTAAATATCAAGTGGTAAAAAAAAATAAAGACCTACCATTATTTTCTAACTAGCTGATACACGAAACTTCATCTGCGTCATTTATTAATGATATACTCTATGTACAGATGTGAAAACATAAGCACCAAACCGCTTGCACCATTTCTCCACGGCGAGAACACACTTCGTTAAACGCGTTGTACTTATAAAATGTCTAGTTTCTTAAAATTCTGATAAATTTATATTAAATGAAGCTATCATGATAATATTTCTTTAGATAAGAACTAATTGCCTAAGAGGTAGAACTAAAAAACTTAAACGCAATCTATCCAGGATATACTCTATGTACAGATGTGAAAACATAAGCACCAAACCGCTTGCATCATTTCTCCACGCGGAGAACACACTTCGTTAAACGCGTTGTACTTATAAAATGTCTAGTTTCTTAAAATTCTGATAAATTTATATTAAATGAAGCTATCATGATAATATTTCTTTAGATAAGAACTAATTGCCTAAGAGGTAGAACTAAAAAACTTAAACGCAATCTATCCAGTAGTTTTTGAGTAATGCATGCACAACGACACCTTTTCTCATTTGATTTTTACGCGATGTCGATGAGGATATCATACCCCATTCAAGTAGAAAATTTGTCGGCAATTATCCATAGGTGTGTTCCAGCAGTTGTACTCGATAGCCAGTTCTTATTTATTACACGATTTGTTTTTTCTCTCTCGAACTGATTACGCTATTGACCTAGCAAGGTCTTAACAGCTTCACCGGACTACTCAGCCGATTTTATTTGATGACTAGCTCAAGGGTGCACGGCACACCTCGGCTTGAGCTGTTGCCTGGTTAGGTCCGGCGGACGAGTGGAGGCAGCTGGTGTGTACCCAGTCTGTCGCCCTATTAGGAAGGAGCCCGGCGGCCACCTTCCGCCGAGCGGACCGTTGGGGCAGCTATCCAAGGAGACTAGCTTAGTTCGATCCCTACAATACGGTCGGACGGTACACCGTGGGGTTTTAGTCCGTGCGAGTCGGACATAACCCACTATCTCCCCCGAGAGAGTGGCGTATCCATAAGGGATTTCTCCACATTAATAAAAAAAGGGCTGTTGCCTGGTTATCAGATTAGGTTCTGACAATTGCTAAAGGCTATGCACATAAAACTAGTTGTTGGATAAATCTCTCTGTTTACCGTTTAGCAACGCAATTTACATTTCAGACAAACATAAATATTGTAATAAAACTTAAATTTTATTTATTCCTCATTTTGCCTTTATTTTTTGTTAACAAATTAAGAATAAAATGATCTACAAACCCTTAGTTAAGATGTCAACACTGTAATTGTCAAAATATTAAAAATTCGAAATTACATTTCCACTAAACAAATCCCAAATATATTGATGAAAGTCCAGAGATGGCAACTCTAATCGACGTAATTAAAACGAAGCAGTAATATAACATATTACATATATAGCGACGATGAATCTTTCGATCGGTTATATTTCCAAGGTCATCCTAGCATACAACGTTGTGCAAGATCACATAATAAAATCGTCAATGTATTGAGTAAAAACACGTTTATGAATGGCCGAAATACCGTGTTGATATCGATGGAATTACACTAATATAATGTTGATTAGATAGTCGTAATACGTCATGTTGTGTGGACATTTTGACAGTGTATTTTTGTACTAAGTAAATTATATAATAAACACTGCGTTATAGATACTTGGTATTGGTTGTTTGAAAACATTTGACGATCGTTCCCTGTTTCCGTGTCTCTGTGCTTGAAATAGACTGATTTCGGTTCCAGTAATGAAATGAACTTTCTTGAGGCATTTTCTAATTACTCTTCTTCCTTAATTCGGTCTTCAAGTTGAGAATATATCGCTACGTAATTATCGACGCGTTCTGATACAAATACTTCGAATTCCATTACACAGACATCGTTAACTTTAATTGTGTTTGAGTGTAAGTATAATAAATATTTGGGCATTTTTTTACTTACAAATATTTTTATCACGTTATAATTTTTTTATTTGACTCCTTTATGAAAGTATATCTATAATTAAAACGTACAAGTTTTTTTTTTTGGTTTAATCTGTATTTAGAGTGTCAGTCTACTGTATCGTACTAACATTTTATCCGCATAACTTACATATTATAAATCAAAGTTCTCTGCTACGTCTGTCTGTTTGTTCGCGATAAACTCAAAAACCAATAAACGGATTTTCATGCAGTTTTCACCAGTAGATAAAGCGATTCATGAGGAAGGTTTACGTATATAATTTGTCAAGGTATTTTGTTATCAGGGCGTGACAACGTCCGCAGGGCCCGCTAGTATTTAATATATTGAAGCGATTATGGTTGATAATCGGAATCGGACCTTTCGGTGAAGGAAAAGGTCGTGATAAGACCATAGAATGGTGGTAGGGCTTTTCTAATACCACCGCACGCTAGCTATCATCATCCAGTTGGTGTGTTCTGGCAACGGTAATTGAGAGTCAGTCCTCTTTAGCGCCTGTCCAGATGAGGCGATTTACGCGCGAGTCCACTCGCTGAGCTGAACAAGAACGTCAAGTTAACAATATACTTGAAAGATATTGATGTTAAACATTTTAAATTATTGTTATAGTAGCGAGAACGGCAGACGTTGTCCCGCCCTGTTTATAAAAAAATCTTTGACAGATTATATACCAAAACCTTCCTCATGAATCGCTTTATCCAACCGCATGAGAATCCGTTCTGTAGTTTTTGAGTTTATCGCGAACAGACAGACAGACTCGGTAGGGGACTTTGTTTTATATGTAACGATATACATAAATAAATCAATAAAAATATAAAAAGCCTATTTATTCCACTACATTGTTACATTATTAAAATACATTTTTTTATCATTAATTTTCGTGGACCCCTTTACGGGTAAAGGCTTCCTCCAGAGAAAGCCAAGTGTTGCGACTCCTTGTAGTGTTTGTCCAGCTCCTACCGGCTATAGATTGTAGTTCTCTCCATCGAGCTTTTAGCCTTCCTCTATTTCTTTATCCGTGAGGCCCGTTCCACAGAGTTACAGTTTTGTCCATCTGTTATCTGGGATACGAACCACATGTCCTGCCCATCTCCATTTTAAACTGCGAGCAAAAGTTAGAGCATCTTTAGTTTTATCTCTTATTTTTTTGTGCCTATATGATACACATCAGTAAATTAACCCTACAATCTCATCTCAACATTGCAAAGAGTAAGTACATGAACATAAAATCAGCATAAACTTTTTTTAAAATTATTATTGCTATCTATGTCATGTAATTCAGCAATAGGTTCATATTTGTAAATAAGGCTTGTGCGATACGTGTCCATTAACATGTTCGATTCTCTGTTATTACTCTATAGTAGATCGTGTGTGTTTTTACGTTTAAGCCTTCGCAGCATGGTAGGTTCCATAAGATATTTAGCAAGTATATTATTAGGTTCGTGTAAGATTTTTGTGTTGTACATGTTAATTTTGTCCTTGATTTCTTGTTTTACTGTTTTCATGTTAAGGTCATGGTGTAGTCTTTGGTTTGTTATATACCAAGGTGTGTTTGTTATCATACGTAACATTTTTGATTGAAATCTTTGCAGGATTTCAATGTTGGAATTAGTAGCAGTGTCCCATAGCTGCAAGCCATATCACCATATGAGCTTGATTATACATTTATAGAGTAAAAGTTTATTTTCTAATGATAACGGAGACTTTTTGTTCAACATCCAGTACATTTTTCTCACCTGTTGTCCCATTGCCAACCTTTTAGTGAGGATATGCTTTCTCCATGTGAGTCTCCTGTCAAGCTACATTCCCAGGTATTTCGCCTCGTCATTTTGAGGGAGTTGAACACCATTTAATGTAAGGGGAAGATAAACGTTGCGCCGAGTAGTAAAAGTTACTTGAACCAATTTCGATTCGTTTACTTTAATGCGCCAGTATTTAAGCCATTTCGCTATGTCCTCAAGGCTACTTTGGAGTTTTTGGGAGGCTTTTTCCGGAAGTTCATCAGATGACAGAACTGCTGTGTCATCATCAAAGGTACCTGTAATGGTAGCTTCAGAGGTAGGAAGGTCTGCAGTATGTAACAGATACACAGTAGGACCTAGTACACTGCCCTGTGGCACACCTGCATGAATCTGGTATAAGGGCGTGACGTAGTCATCTTGCTTCACAAAAGTGTCTGTCTCTCAAATATGATCTGATGAACTTATAGTACTCCACTGGACTAGATTTTTTTAATTTTATACAAAAGTCCTTCATGCCATACACGGTCGAACGCTTGAAGCATTAAATATATTTACAAAATGTTTATTGTTTAGTTTTCTGTTATCTTTCGTTCTAACACCAGATATATCAGTCTATCTTTGGATGTAGTAAAATGCACCTAAAATAGTTTATGGTTATTGTTTTATAAATTTATACAGAACTTTTCGAGTTTATAAACACTTTATCATGTGCACTCGTTTACTTCTAAGAAAGGCCTTGATTAAAACTAAAGCAAACGTATTTGATGTTTTAAAACGATTTCTCAAGGGAATCTCAATGCGGATAAAATCGTACTTTGTTTAATTTGTCTTAATGGCTGTTGAAAAGGTTCAACGACTTTTTTATTATATCTAAGATTCGTTGAATGCTTTAAACATTTCTGAATATAATACATATTTAGTCAGCCGGTCGTTCAGGGAAACCAATTAACACTCTGTAGACACTGTGACTATTTATCCGGGCAGAGTTTCGCCTTACAATAACTTCCACATAGGAGTAGATCAGATCAACGATATCTTGCCCTTTATGTGCCGAACTCCAACCAATGACGTCTCACACCAGGGTGAATAATGAACAGCCGATAACTTCAACTAATAGCGTTTGAGGTCATTAGTAACACCCCCGATATAGTCAATAGCGCGGTATCGCAGGTCAATAGTGGCTGCCCCGATATATCTTTAATACGGTGGCGCTAGTAATGTTCCGGTGGCGTTGTGGTCTCGCCTCTCGGGTATGTCGTTGCGGTACCGGACGTAGTCATTAACACTTTATTTGAAGAAAGTAAGAGAATTGTTGATACACATCACGGTTACAAAATAAAAAATAACATAAACATTTTTAATTAATAATGTTCCAACAACACTCCCTTTCATCTAGACGTTGCAGTATAATTACGTGATACTAATTTTGAGCGCTGATTTTAAGGGGCCCCCAATAATTAAACAAATAGGAAGCAGCAGGGCTTTAGTACGCCTTATTTTTTATACTTTATCGGTGTTAATATAATACAAAAAAAAATTAAATACGTATTGAATACTTGCTTTAAAAAGGTTTCGAATCAAATGCACCGCGCTCGCTGAATATTCGCCATCTTGCTCTTTTGTCTCGCTTTGGTTTCGTTAGGTTAGGTCGTAGCGGTACCGGACGTTGTCATTAACACTTTATTTGAAGGAAGAAAGAGAATTGTTGATACACATCACGGTTACAAAATAAAAAATAACATAAACATTTTTAATTAATAATGTTCCAACAACACTCCCTTTCATCTAGACGTTGCAGTATAATTACGTGATACTAATTTTGAGCGCTGATTTTAAGGGGCCCCCAATAATTAAACAAATAGGAAGCAGCAGGGCTTTAGTACGCCTTATTTTTTATACTTTATCGGTGTTAATATAATACAAAAAAAAATTAAATACGTATTGAATACTTGCTTTAAAAAGGTTTCGAATCAAATGCACCGCGCTCGCTGAATATTCGCCATCTTGCTCTTTTGTCTCGCTTTGGTTTCGTTAGGTTAGACTTGCGCAAAAGGATAACGCGAACTTGCCTAGCGAGCGCGGTGCATTTAATTCGAAACCTTTTTATCGCAAGTATTTAACTTTTTCGTAATAACACAGTTTAGGTCTTAGTGTTTGACTACAAACTTACCTGATAGTTTAATTCAGATGTGGCCTAAGATATTAATTAACATGTTAGAGGTGGAAAGGGTGTCAAATGCAGCTGCCGGAAAATAGCAATATGTGGTGAAAATTTTTCTACTCCAAGGCGGTAGCTAGTCAAATGGTAAAAAATTCCCTCCCATGTTATTTTTATTACTATGTTTTGGATAATTGCAAGATTTGAACCTTCTTTTGCCCCGGCGTACTAACAAAGAAAATTATAACAACTCTGCCCTCTATAGTACGGCCACGTAATGAAATAGAATGACAACTAAACAACCAGACGTGAATCTGTCAATATCTTTGAATATCTTTGAGTTTTGTAGGTGGTAGAGCCACGCTGAAGTTACTGGTTTCAGTATAAATGGGTCGGCTCGTCCGGGGTAGTACCACCCTCTCACAGAAAACTGACGTGAAGTAACAGTGCTTGCATTGTTGCATTTCGTTCGGTCAGTGAGAGCGCCGGCGCCGGATTACCCCCCTCCCCTTCCCCTTCCCCACTCCCCCTCCCCCAAACACAGGCTGGCAACGCACTTGCGACTCTTCTGGTGTTGCAAATGTCTATGGACGATGGTGATAACTTAACATCAGGTGATCTGTTTGTTTGCCTACTATGATATAAAAAAAGATCACTGTTTCACTCGTTCACTCACTTTTATATATGGAAATTTAATAAGCAAAAGTTTTGACTTCTCCGTTCTGTTTTTATACACGTTCTTTCGTACGAATCATGTCCAAGCAAATACAAACACAGAAAACAATAGCCAAATAGATGCAATCGTTTTGCATGCATCGCTGCGTGCATACATTCGGTAATAGCTTTTTATTTATTTCAAATACCGTATTTAATTCATAACGGTATCTTTACAGATAAAACTCATCACTGTCCTTCATCCTAGAGGACCTAAAGGGATGAACAGGGCGCAACGGTCTTCGCTTCAAGTGCTGGGTAATTGATTTTTATTCTATATATTTTTACTGAAACATAAAATACCATAGAAGTACAAAATTTTATTCAATTATATAATGATATCAAAAATAAATATCACTTAATATACATAATGGTATATATAAAGTTAAAAGTTAAATAAATATAAAAAACAACTTCACGGCTTTTGAAGTTATACTTCTTTTGGCGCGTTAGGGAAAAATGATGAGAGTAAATTTTTACGATGCGTGCGCACACCGTCGCGAAAAACCGACACCCTGAAGTTAGCTATATTCAACATTTTGTTTCTTTGTATTTGTTGTTTGTGTCTCTTTGTATTAAAACTTTCAATGTATTAAATACTATTAGTGTCTACAAACGTAGAATAAGGCGACAGATAAAAAATTTGATAAGATTTTTTACCCTGTTTCGCCAAAGAACTATAACACACACACTTTTTTAGATATTCAATATGTCACTCTCAATAACTAAGAGGAATCTAGCAATAATTTATAGATTGAAATTCATAAAGAAATACAGTGTCAGTTGTTACAAACTCTTTATAACGTCGTTGGTTATAACGACAAATTTTCTATATCGTAGAAATTAGTTCAATTTGGTTGGTTTACCACAAAACCATTTATTTGTTCTCTTCCCTCGGTATAACGAAAAAAATGCTCGGTCCCTGGAAATTTGTTATGAAGATTTTACACTGTATACATACTGTCTCTACCAATCTTTTAAACACTGAATATAGATGCACAGAACCCACAACTATACTATCTATGCTAATATTATAAAGAGGTAGAGTTTGTGAGTTTGTGACGGGTAATATCTGGGTCTACTAAACCGATATTGAATAATCTTTTACCAATATAAAGCCACATTATTTGTAAGTGTCATAGGCTATATATTAACCTGAAAAATAAAAATATTGTTTTGTGAAAGTTCGAGAAAAAACGGTCGAACGAAAACGTTGCTTACGAATGTCGCCCTAACGTTGAAAGATTGAGTTCTAGAGAAAAGTTGTAGAGTTTGATAATGCCTACAAAAAAGTCATCGACAGCATAGGTCTAGCTTTTATATTTAAATCACAAAAAGTAGTTTTTTATAAATATTTACCGCACAACGAAGTGAGCACAGGATAGCTAGTTTAAGTATAAATTCGTATTATTTTATACTAGTTGCCCCCGCGAACATCATTTCGCCTCGATATGTTTTTTTTTCTTGGTCTACCTTTTTAGTAGATACATACCAACATATGGAACATTTTGTTATGCCACCCCATAGAGACTTCGCTTTTCCGGAATACAAACTGCGAAAGCGAAATATATTAAACAAACTGTAGTAAAATGGTAACATTGCATGCGTCAACTCAAAAATGAAAAAAAAAAAAACATCGTAATTACGGATGCGCTAAAGTTGCTGATAGTAATTTGAAGTTGCGTTCACAATTACAGTAAAATAAAACTTTTGCAATTTTTCTCTGCATAAGAACCTTCCTTAGAGTTCAAGGAATAAATCAAATCAAAAATTACTCGAATCGGACCAGCTGTCTTCGAGTTTTGCGCTTAGCAACATATTTTGCGATTAATTTTTATTTATATGGATGTATAACATCAAGGCAATTTAAGGCTAAATAAATGTGAATTATAGATTCGTAAAATAATATATTAACTTTGTTTTGTATTACTTTTGGCTTTATTACGCATAAGTTCGATCTTATGTCTATATTCAAAGCAGCCAAAAAGATTGACGAGGAGTGTAGACACCCTTGAAGAAAATTGTCTTTTCTACGCAATCGGGTAATCACTTTGAATTCATGAGACAGCTACTAATATATACGTAAGAGCTTCGTTTTATCAAAACCGTCTGCTTATTTATATATTCGTGCAAGGACATGCGGTAATATATGACAAGCAAAGTCTAGCGTTCGAGGTAGAGGCTCGGCCTAGTTCAGACGCTAAAATACTAATATGCTATATATACTAAAATAAAAGATTTATTGATAGTGATATATATAGTGATGTATTTAGTTATATTGAGTGTCATAAAACAATCATTTTAATTGACATGTCATTTTATTTGTGTGTGTTTTTTTTCAACTGACTACGCTATTAATACTAACCAAGCGAGGAACAGCTTCACCGGACTACTTAGGCGAGCGCTTAAAGCACTCAGCCGATTTTATTTTGACAACTAACTCAAGGGTGCACGGCACACCTCGGCTTTGGCTGTTGCCTGATACATGCAATTCGCGACCTATCTGAGCTAACCTAAGCTAAGCTAACTATTCATACATATATGAGTTGTTGAAACATATATGTGTACCAAGCATACATACCTCAACAACCCTTATATATATTTCGCGAATAATATTCTAAACTATTTCAATTTGATAAGGGAAAAAAATAAAACCCTTCCACTTGCATATGTATGCGTGCACGTGTGTGGAGGTGATATGTGTAATGTTGTCGCAGTGATGTAAGATTTTGTATCACTGTATCGCGCGAGCAGCATACTCAGGGGCTCCACGCCGAGGGAACGGACCTAGGCTTGAGCTATTGCCGAGGGGGGCCTAGTCTGGTGGTAATTTTATTTGCATTTATTTTTCTATTATAGTTTTCATATTATATTGATTTATTGTATTTAATATTATATTATTATTACTGAAAAAACTCTAAACCTACGAATCCTCGGGAATAATCTAAAGTTGGCTAGTTTTCTGTTACATATAAATGGCAATATGGCAACCAACCATAATCTTGAAGAACTTCGTTTTTAACCGGAACGGTGGTGCCGCTCAAGCAAATATTATAAAGAGCCTACCAAAGCTAAAGTCTACAGAAAAATTGTAAGGCTAAAGATCCCATCAGACTTCGTAACTATATAATAATAATCATAGATATAATGGTACAACAAAATAATCCCAAGGAGGGTTGATGTCAGGCAGGCGGCAAATTAAGCCAAACCATATACCACAGCATGACAAACATGTTGTACCGACCATACTTATGTGGGATAAGGGTAAGAAGAAGAAGAAGACTAAAATAAAATATTTAATTATATATTGCAAATCGTCTGATAAACCTCGTGTTATCATAGTATATCTGTGTATTTTTTTATTTAATATCACTAGTTTAATATAACTACCCGCAGTTTCACCCGCTTGAAATCTAGCAGAAAAAGACAGAGCGTGTCGTAAAGACACACGATAGAAGTCAAACATTTGTATTACAGCGAAACATTTTAATTACAAAAATACAACAAAAGAACGTCACTCGGTGGTCCCAGGCGGTCTCCCATCCAAATACTGACCGCGCTCGACGACGCTTAACTTCAGTGATCGGACGAGAACCGATGTTTTCAAAACTCTGTGCAATGTCACACAAACAGGTTTCCGATCAGAATTTTGGAACCCTTCCATCGATAAGAAGTTTAATTTTTTTTTTGCTGCATTTAAACATGCGTGTGGAACGCAGCTTCTCTAGTTTATTATTTTAGTAATTTTTTGACATAATAACGTCTTATAAATAGATGAACGCCAGCTGCATACAGGAAAAAGCATGATTCATTGTCACGTTCCGCCTGAGCCAATCATGCAAGCGAGAGCGCGGAACAAGCGATAGAGAGGCGCGATCGGCCTAAGCGTTCGGCTTGTGACGCATCTATCTCTCTTCCACTCCCTCGGCCGATGCGTCCGAATCGTTATCACGTAAAAATTATCGTGCGTAAAGTAACTTTACAGACAACCAATTGTTTTCTAAACTAAAAGATACTTCTTTATAGGTACCCTTGTTTCTATCTAACCGTAATAATGTGTATGCAAAATTTAACAATAGTCAATTAAGTAGATGATATGTCGTGAAAGTGTAAATAACAAACAAAAAACACTATCGAATTTATAATATTAGTTAGGATTAACAGAATACGAATATTTAATTAGAATCTAAGAAACCCCTCTAATTTTCCTCAAAAGGCTTTCAATTAAGTTTAAAGCTTTGTGTACCTACTATTTTTAAAAGAGCTTTGTGTAACATCTAACGCAGCTATACTCAACCTGCGGCCCGCCGGGTCTTTGTAACTAGCGCACCCGATTATATTTTATTTTCATCTAGCCTCTGCCCGTGACTTCGTCCGCGTGGAATAGTTAATTTCGGCTAACTCAAGAGGAAAAGAACCCCGATTTTGAAACATTCTTCTTTGGTACTCCGCTCTTATAGGTCTTAGCGTGGTGATATATATCATATAACCTATAATCTTCCTCGATAAATGAGCTATATAACACTAAAAGATTTTTTCAAATCGGACCAGTAGTAGTTCCTGAGATTACCTCAGACAAACTCACAAATTCACAAACTCTATTACCTCTTTATAATATTAGTATAGATTATTTTAAATTTCGTGCCCATCAGAAAAACTATGAGAACGCTGAGTAAATTAAATCCGTTCCTTATGATATAAGGGTAAGCTTGTTTTATTGGACAACCATTTTTCACCACTTTAATACGTTGTTTATTTGAAATTAGGTTTTTTTTAATACCTAAATATTTATAGTCTGCGGCCCGCGACACCAAAAGAGAAACGTGTTTGTGGCCCGTATAAAAAATGGTTGAGTACCACTGGTATAAAGAATCTTTATTTAATGACGCTTGTTCTAAGCTATTCCTTATTCCATTCACCTTTATTCCATTCAAATTACATTCTAAAATAGAGTATTGTAAAAAAAAACCGTGAAATAAATTACATCCGTGCGTCGATAGATAGCGTCATAAATTACGAATTGTTTACAACATTCTGATTTGTTGAAAACCAATTACATATATTTTAGTATAAACATCAGAAATAGAATTTAAGATGTTTTATATTAGAATTTAGAATATTGAAAACTATTCTGCATTTATTAAATGCAGTCTGAACTGGCCAATGGGAGGTTTACCGGGAACTATTAATCTTACCTCTAAAAAGTTATTATAACTTATAATAAAATTTTAGATACGACATTCTTTATTCACCTAATAAGAATGTAAGAAATATAAGAATGTAAATCAAAGGTGTGTGTGTACTTTTAAGATTTTTGTGAAAAAAAAATTCCTTGTGTCTTTGAATAAATAATAAAATACATTTCAATCATTTTTAGAAATGTTTGTCTGTATGTCTGTTTGTTTGAACACGCATCACTGCTAAAGTACTGCCCTCACATTTATTTAACACTAGCCGACCCGTGCCCACTTTGTTGGGCGATAATACGTAAGCGTGGAATGCTTGTTTTGCGCTAAAACGCAGCGGAAGCTCTGAAAAGGAAAAAATACCCCGATTTTGCAACATTCTTCATTGCTGCTCCGCTCCTATGGGTCTTAGCGTGATGAACTATAGCCTATAACCTTCCCTGATATATGAGCTATATAACACTGAAAGAATTTTCCAAATCGGACCAGTCACTGTTTTACTACATTAGATGTAGATAGTTTCGTAAAAGAATTTTAGAATTGTATTGGAAGAAAGTAAATCGAGATAAAGAACAGATTGCGTTGTATAAGTTATTGGCGGATTCCCGTCCGAATCGCTGAGCATAAAAAAAATGGGTAAGGGTCATTCGAATCCAAACAATAAGTAGTATAGAAGTACGAAAAATTCCGAATCGAATATTCACAGGACTATGTTGATACATGCAGTAGTTCTGACCTGATTGAGCTCTAAACTGAAACCCTACCTCACTCGATTACTGAATATACATTAGTATGTATGTACCCAGAGTGAGATAGGTATATCAATTCTACTATGATCTGTCGCTTTATGTAGGGTGGTTGAGAACACGATCAGACCGTACACAATTATTCTATAATTTTAGTTGTTTACGCGTATATACATTCACGCGCGGTAGAAGTAAAGCCATAAACAATATGATAAAGCATTGATACACATAATAATGTATTCTAACTTCTTCTCTTACACGATAATTCTATAGAAGTATATCATTATCATCAGCCTGTAAGAAAAAGGGTCATTCGAATCCAAACAATAAGTAGTGTAGAAGTACGAAAAATTCCGCATCGAATGCTCACAGGACTATGCTGATACGTGCAGTAGTTCTGACCTGATTGAGCTTTAAACTGAAACCCTACAATCTCACTCGATTACTGAATATACATACTAACCTAGAGTGAGACAGGTATATCAATTCTACTATGACATGTCGCTTTATGTAGGGTGGTTGAGACCACGCTCAGACCGTACACAATTATTCTATAGTTTTACTTGTTTACGCGTATAAAAATACATTCACGCGCGGTAGAAGTCAAGCCATAAACAATATGATAAAACATTGATACACACGGTGATGTATTCTAACCACTTACACGATAAGTCCCATAGAAGTATATCATTATGATCAGCCTGTATGTAAGAGACCCACTGCATGGGCCATAGGCCTCTTCCCGAAGGAAGGTATGGGCGTAATCACCACGCCATCCCACGACGTATTGGCGATTTCAAACTCTGAGAAATCCACAGTTCAAGAACATTTCTCAGGTTCAGGTTTCCTCGCTATGTTTTCCTTCACCGTCAGCCGATAGTGCTACCAATTCAAATTAGTAAATGTAGGCGAATACCGAAAAATTCGTGCGTACATGCCGGGGTTCGAAACCTGCGGACATCGAAATCATATTCCACCGGTCATACCACTACACCACCACCAATCACAACGGGCTAAATAAATTTTCATCTCAAAAATTATATATCAAATGAGAAGAGACGGCGTTCAGAGTTTCCCCGGAAAGTTTCTCTCCGTTCAGCTATTTATTTTCCGCTATCGAACAACGAAGCGTGTAGCTGACAGGGCGGATATCCGTAAACGACGTAGCGCTCATAAGTTCCACAGGACTTTGTAGGTCCCGCCAAGCATTTAAGTATCAACATTCGAGGTTTATTTTTACCTGACCTGGGTATTTTCTATGAATTAACTCTACCGTTTAGTTTTTTGAACTGAAAGGTTCTTTAGGCTCGTTGAGCGGTATTTTTGGCAGGAGATAAATTTGTAATTTGCCGTCTTGGCATGCTACGTCAGCACCGACCGTATTGTGGTTGCAAGGCTTGCGTCAAGGCTAGCGACGGGTAGTCTAGGGGCCTGTATACATATAATATTGAAATGCAGTTTGCAGTTCATCATACATTTGATTGATTAATAGATTTTATAAAATATACATAATTATTGCTTCAAGTGCCAATAGATATGAAAACCACACCAGTGTAAATATTTTTAATAAACAAATTCTGATTTTTTTTATCATAGGAGTCCACCGTTAAATATTAGCAACACCAGGGGAGTCGTAGTGCGTTGCCAGCCTCTGTTTGGGGGAAGGGTTGGGCAGGGGAAGAGGTAGGCCTCCGGCGCTCTTATTAACCGAACGAAATGCAACAATGCAAGCACTGTTACTTCACGTCGGTGTTTAATGGGTCGGGTGGTGCTACCCCGAGCGAGCTAATCCATTTATGCTGGAACCAGTAATAGCTTCAGCGTGGCTCTACCATCTACGAATGGATTGTATGTCTGAATGTAACTGAAAAACGGCTTGATTAATTTGTATGTCATTACCTACATACAATTCCTTAATATATGGATCATAAGATTTGTTCTTAAACTTCTAGATGTCGTAAAAATAACAATAAAAGAAGTTTCGATTATATTATATTAAATACTTTTATATTATATTATAGTTTATATCACAACGATTATTTTTTATTTATGTATTAATATATACCTAGATGGTACTATCTGAATTTCTTTTTGATTTCTTCGAAGTGAAATCTTCTTTATCCGTGTTGAACGATTTTTGGTAAGAGAAAACTTATGGGTTCGCGTCACTACCATCCGACTCACAGAAACACCGACGTGAAGTGACAGTGCTTGCACTGTTTGTTGCGTTTCGTTTGGTCAGTGAGAGTGTCCGTCCCCTATCGTTCTCCCCATCCCCTCACCCCAAACACAGGTAGGCAACGCACTTGCGTCTCCCTTGGTGTCGCTAGTGTTTATGGGCAGCGGTGATCACTTACCATCAGGTAACCTTCCTCTTCGTTCGCGTCCTATGATATAAAAAAATATAATAATAAAACAGACTGGGTTCTTTGTATACAATAAATATTTATTACAAAATTTGAATAAAAAATACGTGTCCGAACAGGACTAAAGTATCTTTGATATAGAATACATGTATATCGGTTTATAAAATCGCCAGAATAATCTATTTATTATTCTACAGTTTATGCTTTGATCAAGGTCTAATTTGTAAACAGTGTTTCGTTCAAAATCCACAAAGCGAGTCTATGATTTATGGAATCCTAAACAGACGTTAGGTACATATCTATAATTAGTTTACACTTTACACATTGTCGGCCAATATTGTCGGTCAACTGGAATATAGATTAACGCTGTCCGTACAGCCGATACACAGTCTTAGCGTAACGTAGTCAAAAGATTAATAGAAAACACAAGTAAAAATATTATTGTAAGGATGTATAATGGGTATTTATTTATCACTAGCTGACCCGCGCTATTTCGTCTGCGATAGATCGGTTATTACCTGTCCCGATTTTGTTTCCAAACGCAAATAACCTTAAAACCCTATTGTAAGAACACTTACCGGGTACAATTGTGAATCCAAGCTATCTTATATATATAGTACCCCCTGAGTTGTTCCTCTGGCCCTCACCTCCGCGCCCCGTTTACTATCCTCGCAACAACACAATAATTTTACCGGCTTATAGTTTTTATGCTCTAACCAACTCCATCAGTTAATATGCTGTAAAAAGAAAACTTTATCTTCATGAAATTTTCATTTTGATTGAGCTCTTTGTTCTAATAAGAATTTGTAAAATAAACATGAAACCTATATCTAATAACTTAGTAATTTGTAATTAGGTATTGTAACATTTATTTTCTTTTTCACATAAAAACAATCCTTTCGGCTGAGATATTAAACTTACTTATATTATATTATAGCCAGAGCGGTCAAAAAGTTTGCTGAGGATTGTTCACTGTAAATAGGATTAACGCTACAGTATTAATCAGAAAAAATTAAAGCATTCTATAAATACAAAAGATTTTTTGCTAAAATATTATCGCAATAATAATTTATCCAGCGTAAGTTCTTATCACATAGTTTTCAACTTGAATGGAACTTCTAAATTTAATTTATAGCCCTTTTATCTAAATTTTACTGAATGTTATCGTGGTATAGTATCAATAAATGGTATAAAACAAAATCGAATTACATGTCTGTTTGTGTGTAACAGTTATATTTATAAAAAAAATAGAGGGTATTTCGATGTCAATAAATCAATAGTAAAATATGTTTACCGGACCTTTATATTGCTAACGCTGGTTAATCCTTATGAGATATATGAAAATAATGTACTACTTAACTGTATATCTTAAAAAGGTTTAGAAAAGTGTGTTTTGAATAAGTCGACCTCATAAAGATGTTCCTATATTTTAGCATTAGGAAATCCATCATATGTAGCTTACTATTCGTGGGAGCAGCAGGGTTATGTGTGACTGCTAGTCACTAAAACCTCACAGTGTTCCAATACCGCTTTAGCGGCCTACACGGCTATAGAAGACAGGTTTCAACCTAGTTAAAAGATATTTGGGCACATACCAGCCGTTACCCCGTCAGCCGAACCTGTGTAATGCAGGTTCTGCTACGGTGGTGGAAGGAGGCGAGCAAAGCTAAAAACACCCCCTGTAACCATTCTTATCTTTTACTTTATATTAAAAATAAATTTTATTGGCGAAGTTAGTTTAATGAATATAGTATTATAGTATAGTATTATATATATAGTAAGGTTGTCCTTCACATTATATCATTAGAAGATACCAAAGATATAGAACTAGGCGCACCAAAAAATTATTTGAATAACGGTACTTGCGAAACTTCTTTGACTTAGATGAACTGTAAGCGACAAAGTGCCAATAAACGGATCGAATATTAAATATTTTGGTTACGTTCTTAAGCATGACGTTTTATTTAACACTAGCTGTGCCCGCGACTCAATCCACGTGGAACCATTCTCTTGTACTTAGTGGCGTCGTCATTAAAATTACAATAACTTTTCATAGAGTGAAACGATTTTAATGAAATCAAGACTAAATGTTACTCAAGGACATGATTTATGATTTTCTTGGTGAGGTTTTATCGTGAATGCAATACTTTTGTAGTGATGCGTGTTCATACAAACAGACAGACAGATAGAAAGACTTTTCTAAAAAAGATTGAAATGTATTTTATTACTTTTCACAAAAATTTTAAAGCAAGATTTACATTCTAATTATATGTAACAAGATACGCGCAATTGAACCTATAAGCAAGGCGCGGTGTGTTTGGCGGCATTTATCAAAGGGCGCTAGGTCGTCGGCGCGTGCTGCCAATAAACGGATCGAATATTAAATATTTTGGTTACGTTCTTAAGCATGACGTTTTATTTAACACTAGCTGTGCCCGCGACTCAATCCACGTGGAACCATTCTCTTGTACTTAGTGGCGTCGTCATTAAAATTACAATAACTTTTCATAGAGTGAAACGATTTTAATGAAATCAAGACTAAATGTTACTCAAGGACATGATTTACGATTTTCTTGGTGAGGTTTTATCGTGAATGCAATACTTTTGCAGTGATGCGTGTTCATACAAACAGACAGACATTTAGAAAGACTTTTCTAAAAAAGATTGAAATGTATTTTATTACTTTTCACAAAAATTTTAAAACAAGATTTACATTCTAATTATATGTAAGAAGATACGCGCAATTGAACCTATAAGAAAGGCGCGGTGTGTTTGGCGGCATTTATCAAAGGGCGCTAGGTCGTCGGCGCGTGCCGCGTAACACTAGTATAACGAGTGACCGATAAAACAATTTAAATCTTATGCTTATACATATATAGTTGCTATTGTTTTTGAGTAGTTTTGAGTATTTCGTTCATAGTACAAAGTTCGTGTTTTACGTCGCCACTTCGCGCCAAGCAAAAATCAAGTTTACCCGCGCCCATAGATGTTTAACGTCAAAAATAATTCATCTGTTCGCGCAATTCGCTTAAAAAGGGACACTATGCCTTCGCTTCACGTATTAATATATAGATAAATATAGGCAACTATATAAATGTCTACCAGTTGTAGTATCTCACAAACCACACCGTAAATCTTAGGAGTACAACAGACATGTTTCCAGTACGAAATTTCGTAGTAAAACCGACCAGTTATAAATTAAGATTTATAGTTAGACAAAGTTACAACCTTCCAGCCATGTTATCGGTAAACGCGCTTTTGTTCGGCTCCCGCAAATATTTTTAATTAGATCTCGAACTAAACATCTCTTAGTTCGTAAGTTGTAATTAAGTTTTCACAATACCCTCCCCAGTACATTTAAAGGATGAAGCTGGAAGGCTTTTTTCTATATTTTGTAGATTGTACCGGTTGGCCAAAACTCACCTGATATTAAACTGCGTCGAATTTAAACACACTAATCTAACTTCTTGTTTTTATAATCATAGTAAATGATAATTAAAATTATAGATGTATTATTTATACTATTACTAGCGGGCCCGGCAGACGTTGTCCCGCCCTGATTATGCAAAAATCCTTGACAATTATATACTAAAACGTTCCACATGAATCACCCTATCCACTGGTGAAGACCGCATGAATATCCGTTCGGTAGTTTTTGAGTTTATCGCGAACAGACGGACAGACGCGGTAGGGGACTTTGTTTTATACTATGTAATGATAAAGCGCTTATAGGTTCAATTCAATTCTATACATATAAGAAGAATTTATATCTAACGAGTCAGTAACTTTACAATTTTTGTGAAAAACATCGTTGCAAGTATCTGGGAATAAGTAATAAAAACTTCTAACTTTTTTAGAAAAGTCCGTCTGTCTGTCTGTCTGTTTGTATGAACACGCATCACTGCAAAAGTATTGCATTCACAATAAAGCCTCACCAAGAAAGTCATAAATCATATCCTCTAGTAACATTTAGTCTTTATTTCATTAAAATAGATTCACTCTATCAAAAGTTATTGTAATTTTAACGACTACGCGTCTTACGTACGAGAGAAAACTAGATAAGTAAATGGACTTAATACATTCAGATGATTTTATTATTCACTGCTTTTTTACGTTAGTTTCCGTGCGGACGGAGTCGCCAGCACAGCTAGTATATAATAAGCCGAAAATAGGACGAACTCTAAGGTTCATCTGCCAGAACACATCTATATATATAGATTTCAATTTCAAACTCACGTATTCACGTAGTTCTATTGTAAGTTTTGTTTATTGGTGTGTATTTTTTTTTTATTTATTTATTTTCTACAAAATTTATATTTGTTTTGTTCAATCCTAAATTTGTGGTTACAGTAGTTATATCTTTTTAGTATGACCATCCGTGACGTGTTACGTGTGTCTGTGTTATTTGTTTGTTCGTTTCAAATTTTGTATTAACATTAACGTCCGCTTATCATCATATATAGGCTCCCATCGAAAATCAGCTCTGCCAGTACTACTTACAGTAATGCAGATTTTTGCTGGCTTCGTCAATTGTTGGACATCTATTTTTCATTTTTAAAATGTATTTTTTTTTCTGTCTAATTAGTTTGTGTAATTTAATTTAATTGTATGATTGTTCCAACCATAAATTATTTCTTGCTTTCTTATTCAGGTAGATTTTCAACCTAAGATGACATTAGAAACAGTCATACCACCCCATCATCACTTCATAGGTTATCGCCTAAAAGAGAGAGCGATAGAGAGAATTTTTATAAAGGACAGAAACCGCAAGAATGTACGAAGGACATTCTATGACGATTGATCGTTTTTATTACTGGTATATTGACGTACAGGCATTAAAATATGAATATTAAAGTATCAAAATTATAGAGATTGGAGACGTGACTGGAGTACTTATGTGTTTGATTAGTTATGATCATAATATAGTTATGTAGTACGCTATAACCATTTATTTTACGAGCCCACTTGAGAAGTCGAACTCATTATACAGTATTAAGTAATTTGTTTAAGTTATCGTAATATGCTTTTGATTGTTTTACAATATCCTAGCGTTCTTTTTTTAATGGTTTACTATTACAATATCATCCATATTATTACGTATTTTGGTTTCTAGAAATTTTAATTTGTATATATAATTCTTCCCTGATCAAAATATAAAAAACAATACAGTACAATTGGATTGAAACAATTTGACCGGCTTGTTAAAAGTTTCTTGTTTAGATTCTTATGAAACAAGCTCAATTGTATCTTTTAAATAACCAATTAAGGAGATTATTAAACATTTCTTTAATTAATAAATTTCCTCAAAGCTGCGTAGGACCAAAATTCAACACAAATAATGCCCGTTTACGCTGACCTATTTTATTTCTGAGAGGTCAATGTTCATAATCATATTTACTAAAGGTTTTAGAAAATGATGATGGAAGGATATACGAATAGAGGAAGTTCGAAAAATGTATGGATGGATTGTGTGAAAAATTTATTTATTTATTTATATTATAGATTTTTTAACAGTTTACCTACTTCACAGTTTGTTGGCTTTATTTATATTAAGGTAACATTCGGGTCTCAGCGACCGCGACCCGCCATCGCATTTGGGTCGCGCGACCCACTGCTTAATGTGAATGTATATGGAACCATAAACAAACCCGGCGACCGCGACGCGCGACTGCTGGGCATGGTTAGAGAGCGGCGCGTCGACCGCGATCCGGTCGCATCGGAAGCAGTGCCGTCGTGCGACCCAAACAAGAAGCACGTCATAATGGCGGCATTATCATAATATTTTTCGAACGTTTGTTCTTTATAATTTAAATGTTGTTTTATGATTATTTCAAATCAACCCACTTCTTTTCATCCTTGAAGGATATAATTATCTTTTTCATCCTTCAATAACTGCTGAATAACACAACAGTCACCTATAAAAACTGCGGAGAATAGCGATGTAACCCGGTCGCCGTCGTTGACATCGGTAAGATTGCCCATCTCCTCATTGCACAGGTCCTGAACTGACTACGCTATTGGCCTAGCAAGACCTTAACAGCTTCACCGTACTACTAAGGCGAGCGCTTAAGGCACTCTACCGATTTTATTTTGACAACTAGCTCAAGGGTGCACAGCTCACCTCGGCTTGGTCTGTTGCCTGATTCATGCAATTCCCGACCTATCTGAGCTAACCTAAGTACCATACATACATAGCTATTCATACATATATTAGTTTGTGAATCATACAATCGGAATTGCATGATTCACAAACGCATACGTGTATATCGGAAATGGCATCTTATGCCGATACATTTAGTAGTTTCAACGTGATTTAGCCTCAGTAGATCCGTATTTTAATTAATATGAATAATATACCCTACGGTTATATTGCTATTTTGTGTTTTTGCATCATTTTAAAAACCCTATATAGCCTCCGTTACTTTGACATTTCTAATATCCTTCTGAAAAGAAAAAAAAATGCACAAAATATGTATTTCTAAAAAAAGAAAAACGGTAAAAAATAATTAGAAAAAATTGTAAATTCGAAATGCCAACGCGAATTCACTAAGAAAAACGGGACCCTTCCCTTTATTTATTTTCCATGTTTCATCGTCGAGGGATTTTTCCGTTTTCATTTCTTTGCACATTTAGAACTCCATTGTATTCTTTCAGTTCACGATTCTCTCAAGAAAGTAATGGATTTCATAACAGGATATAACCACAGTCTAATTGTTTTCAAAATGTCATCGTATTTTTAGGTTGGCCAATAAAATATTTACGATCTTATGGTACGGTTATATGTTGTACATATAAAACAATAAATTACTAATGATAAGGGCCTATGCAAGTTTTATCAACAATATGTAATAAACTTTGTTCAATGAACAAATTGTTATCATATCTCCATTATGAACACATATTTCCGTTTATTATATGGAATTAGAATTGTTTTCATTCTGTTATATTATAACACTAGCTTTTCCTCGCGTCATCGAACGCGTCAAATAATTATTTTGGGCAAACGCTATCATGCAGGAAAAGAAAAAAAAATGATTTTTGAAACATTACAATTTTGTAAGTGGTAGAGCCACGCTAAAGCTATTACTGGTTTCAGCATGAATCGCTCGGCTTACTTGGAGTAGTACCACCCTCTCACAGAAAACCGACGTGAAGTAACATTGCTTCATTGTTGCGTTTCGTTCGGTCAGTGAGAGCGCCGGAAGCCCACTTCGCCTCCCTCTCCCCCTTCCGTACATTCTCTCCCCCCAAACACAGGCTGGCAACGCACTTGGTGTGGTGGTGGTGGTGTCGCTTGTGTCTATGGAGGATGATAATCACTTAACATCAGGTGGCCCACCTGTACGTATGCCTTCTATGATATAAAAAAAATCTTCACTGGTGCTCCGCTCCTGTTGGTCTTAGCGTGATGATATATAGCCTTCCTCGATAAATGAGCTATAATACCACCGAAAGAGTTTTTCAATCAGTAAGTTCCTGAGATTAGCCCGTTCAGCCAAACAAATAAACTCTTCAGTTTTTAGTATTGGTATAGCTGCCCGCCCCGACTTCATACGTGTAATAATGAAGTAAATTAGACCAATTCTTTCATATATTGCGACCATGTAACTGAATCACTATAACTGCAGAAGCGAATCACTATGACGGGCTTTTTCGCCATATTCATGGTGGTTGCGACCCAGTCAGGCTGTAAAACCTTACCACCATGCTTTCAATGAGGTACTTACTGTGCAGTCATTTTGCCGAACTGAAAAAGAAAGATTCTAACGAACAAACACAGCAAAGAATAATTAACAAAATCAGTGGCAGATGTACTAGTGTTGCGATTACATACATTCAGCAATTGATTTGTAATTATATAGTTCACTGCGCAAAAGTCTTTCGTAATTTCTTGAAATAAAACGTTTAAGATTACACTTTCCCATAACCCACAAGAAGATCTCAGTGGGTAACGTGACATATATACGAGATAGGCACAGAATATCACTGAAGTTAGTTCTAAACGAAACTTGCACGGAAATTACACCATAAAATCCCTCTTAAAGTGGTGAAAGAGTCACGCCGTCCCTAAATGATCTCCAACATTGCAAAACTTTTATATCAACGGCTTAAATTGTGGTCATAATGAAATTAAGTCAGTGGTCATAATTATAGTAGACGATTAGGTAAGATACGATGAAGGCACGGAGTTGAGGCCTGAAACTCTCAGTTGCTGAATGTATATCTGGCTCTGTAAAGCGATAATACCAAAAAAGATTCACCTAGGTGGGATCCGTGCTCGTAACCCAATTGGTTATAGGTCCTATCCACCCCATTTGTTTACTATTCTAGCCTTTTTAACCGACGTCAAAAAAAGGAGGAGGTTATCAATTGGACTGTATTTTTACTGATTTTGTTTTAAGCACTTACATATGGTCAATGTACAAAACCAGTATGTATATATTAGCCATAATTTTCAGTCCATACAATTTTACTTTTACTTTTTTTTTATAGTAGCACAGCAAAATGACTGCACTATGCCTGATGGTAAGCATAGTAAAATCCAAAAACAATGGCAACGACCGAGTGACACTATCCATCGCCGGTCGCCGCTGTCATGGCGGCCTGCAAAAAGCTAGATATGCACAGGCTGATCCCGAAACGCGACTCGCAGAAGCGAATCACTATGACGGGCTTTTTCACCATATACATGGTGGTTATGACCCAGTCAGGCTGTGAAACCCTACCATCCCGCTTTCGCCATTGTCTCGTTCGTTATTCAGCAGGGTGCATGCACCACGTGCAGGTGAGGTTGGCTTGGGTGTCTCAAGTTATGATGTTATTCGACACCCCTTACACCCCGAACCTTACTTACTGTTAATTTGTTACTGAAAAGATGACAAATAATGCTATAATCATTTACTCAATCTATTTTTAATAACAGCGTAGGTGTCGAATGTTGACTATATTGTAACGTTGTTCGGTAGCTTCTAACAATGAAATCGTCGGTAATTGATTGCTATGACATTATACCATTAAATGCGGTTTGCGTGAAATTTGTATAATAGCTATTAATAGCAGACAACTGCATCTCGGACTCGATATAGAAAATAGACACACTTTATATATCCCTGTTACCTCCCCCAATACCATTACGCAGAGAAGAGGTACTTCTTGAATCCACCATCAAATAATTTATAATTATTAGGCTGTATCAAATCAAATCTAATATTACTCTAAAGATTTTGACATCTAATATCATTCACAGAAACATTAAGAATTTTTTTAGAGTTTGACTATATATTTCTATATATACCATTTCAAAATAAATTATTCACTGCGGTTGTATAACGCGTTCATTAATGGTGTCATAATATGTGCTGCCACCTGAGACACGGGATTACCTAGTTTAGGCGGCAGCGGTCATGTTGAATCCATCGATTTTTTAATCAACTTTTTATAGTTTTTGCGGTCCATATTTTAAATTAGAGAAATTATATATTACTACATTTTTGTAGGTTTACGATTTTTTATCTGTAATAAGTTATAAGTACTTTTAATAATATAAGTAGCCTTGTATTTATACTATTGCACTGTATCGCATACTTTCAAAATGTAACTTTAATGGCAATAAAATATTTATTATTATTATAATCTCACCTTACGTTAAATAAAAATGTGGTCTAGGATGGCAAATACGTTAAACTTAGGATAAGAATTAGGGTAGGATTTTAAAATGGAAGGTGGTAGGTACCTCGCCTAGCAAGCTTAGACAAAGCCCTACTTTTTTCTTTAAAACGCAAGAAATATATTTATTTTTTTCACCTGTATAATTTTCGTTTTAGCTTAATACTTCCAAAATAACACATTTATAGTATACAAGAATACGATATTTCTACACAGAACGAATAAAAAAAAAACTCCACGTTTAAGATACAATCTTTTGAGTTTCGCTTACCTATCCTTACGTAAGGTGTAAGTATGCCACTTTACAAGCAAGTCGTTAACATAACGACCCATTTAGTCGACAAGGACAAGATACAATCAAACGATTACATCGATGAAGGCACCTACACACTAGTTACTACGGAAACTCGATCGATAAAACAAAGACACGATCAACTACAGTTAAAATTGATGTTCGTAAGGTATTTTTCAGAAATCTTCTGGCTAGTATTTATTATAGAGTTTAAAAATTCGCTTTTTTTATATATATCATAGGAGGCTAACGAACAGGTGGGTCACCTGCTGTTAAGTGATCACCACCGTCCATAGACACTTGCAACGCCAGAAGAGTCGCAAGTGCGTTGCCAGCCTGTGTTTGGGGGGAGGGAGGAGTGGGGTAATGGGGAGGGGAAAGAGGAGATGGGCCTGCGGTGCTCTCACTGACCGAATGAAACGCAACAGTGCAAGCACTGTTAATTCACGTCGTTTTCTGTGAGAGGGTGGTACTACCCCGGGCGAGCCGACCCATTCATGCTGAAACCAATAGTAGCTTCAGCGTGGCTCTACCACCTCCAGCTTAGCGACTATAAAATAAATAAGACATTTCTGTAAGTCCATCTGAATAGATTTTAAAATTCTTAAAACAAAATAAATAAAATACTGCATTTTTAAAGTTTTATACTTTGCTTTCCTACGCCACAATACAGTTTTATCGACAAACTTATTCAAGACAGAAAATAGGAAGCTGTGGAAGTAAGAAAACCGATAAACCAATAGCCGTTGGTGGAAATCAGATTTCTATAGAAGCCGCATCCTTGCATAAGAATAGCGTCTAAGCAAGCGCATTTTCCAGTCTCAGACAAACTTGCTTACAAAGTTATTTCAGTGACCTAGCCTGTACTAATATTATAAAGATGGAGAGTTTCTTTGTTTGTTTGGTTTTGAACGCGATAATCTTAGGAAGTACTGGGCCGATTGGAAACATATTTTAGTGTTAGATAGCTTATTTATCGAGGGAGTCTATAGACAATATACCATCACGCTAAGATTAATAGGAGGGGAGCACCAATGAAAAATGTTTCAAATCGCTTTTTTATCACGCTTTTATTAGCTTCACCTGTATGTATGTATGTTTGTAACCGACCTCTTTGAGCTCGATTTTGTCCTACTTTGAACGATCAGATTTAATTCAAACTTTGCATACCTGTCAAAGGTCGAAAAAAACCGAAAAAAAAAGTTAAAAAAAATTAACTAAATAAATAATAGTTTAAAAAAACACGTTTCCATAAAAAATCTAACTAAAAAACAGAAAATAAAATTTAATAAATTTGCATTAAGAACAGGCGTTACTGTTTGTCCAGTGTGTGTGTCCAGACATCAGTATTTTTATCATTTTTTTGTCACTTTTTACAAAAATATACATTTATTTCTAATTTACACTATTCTTAATCCAAATTTATTAAATTTTATTTTTCTGTTTGTAGTTGGATTTTTTATGAAAGCGTGTTTTTTTTAGTTTCTTTTACTATTATTTATTTTTAATTTTTTAGTTAAATATTTTTAATTTTTTTTCCTTTTGATAGCTTCCGCTGCGTATTAGGATTCGCCCAAAGAAACTATTCCACTTTAACACTAGTTGATGGATGAAACTATGTTCTCTTGAAAATCGTTTTGTTTTCTCATTAAAACTTGTATGGTACTTAGGTTAGCTCAGATAGGTCGGGAATTGCATGAATCAGGCAACAGACCAAGCCGAGGTGAGCTGTGCACCCTTGAGCTAGTTGTCAAAATAAAATCGGTAGAGTGCCTTAAGCGCTCGCCTTAGTAGTACGGTGAAGCTGTTAAGGTCTTGCTAGGCCAATAGCGTAGTCAGTTCAGGACCTGTGCAATGAGGAGATGGGCAATCTTACCGATGTCAACGACGGCGACCGGGTTACATCGCTATTCTCCGCAGTTTTTATAGGTGACTGTTGTGTTATTCAGCAGTTATTGAAGGATGAAAAAGATAATTATATCCTTCAAGGATGAAAAGAAGTGGGTTGATTTGAAATAATCATAAAACAACATTTAAATTATAAAGAACAAACGTTCGAAAAATATTATGATAATGCCGCCATTATGACGTGCTTCTTGTTTGGGTCGCACGACGGCACTGCTTCCGATGCGACCGGATCGCGGTCGACGCGCCGCTCTCTAACCATGCCCAGCAGTCGCGCGTCGCGGTCGCCGGGTTTGTTTATGGTTCCATATACATTCACATTAAGCAGTGGGTCGCGCGACCCAAATGCGATGGCGGGTCGCGGTCGCTGAGACCCGAATGTTACCTTAATATAAATAAAGCCAACAAACTGTGAAGTAGGTAAACTGTTAAAAAATCTATAATATAAATAAATAAATAAATTTTTCACACAATCCATCCATACATTTTTCGAACTTCCTCTATTCGTATATCCTTCCATCATCATTTTCTAAAACCTTTAGTAAATATGATTATGAACATTGACCTCTCAGAAATAAAATAGGTCAGCGTAAACGGGCATTATTTGTGTTGAATTTTGGTCCTACGCAGCTTTGAGGAAATTTATTAATTAAAGAAATGTTTAATAATCTCCTTAATTGGTTATTTAAAAGATACAATTGAGCTTGTTTCATAAGAATCTAAACAAGAAACTTTTAACAAGCCGGTCAAATTGTTTCAATCCAATTGTACTGTATTGTTTTTTATATTTTGATCAGGGAAGAATTATATATACAAATTAAAATTTCTAGAAACCAAAATACGTAATAATATGGATGATATTGTAATAGTAAACCATTAAAAAAAGAACGCTAGGATATTGTAAAACAATCAAAAGCATATTACGATAACTTAAACAAATTACTTAATACTGTATAATGAGTTCGACTTCTCAAGTGGGCTCGTAAAATAAATGGTTATAGCGTACTACATAACTATATTATGATCATAACTAATCAAACACATAAGTACGCCAGTCACGTCTCCAATCTCTATAATTTTGATACTTTAATATTCATATTTTAATGCCTGTACGTCAATATACCAGTAATAAAAACGATCAATCGTCATAGAATGTCCTTCGTACATTCTTGCGGTTTCTGTCCTTTATAAAAATTCTCTCTAACGCTCTCTTTTAGGCGATAACCTATGAAGTGATGATGTGGTGGTATGACTGTTTCTAATGTCATCTTAGGTTGAAAATCTACCTGAATAAGAAAGCAAGAAATAATTTATGGTTGGAACAATCATACAATTAAATTAAATTACACAAACTAATTAGACAGAGAAAAAAAATACATTTTAAAAATGAAAAATAGATGTCCAACAATTGACGAAGCCAGCAAAAATCTGCATTAATGTAAGTAGTACTGGCAGAGCTGATTTTCGATGGGAGCCTATATATGATGATAAGCGGACGTTAATGTTAATACAAAATTTGAAACGAACAAACAAATAACACAGACACACGTAACACGTCACGGATGGTCATACTAAAAAGATATAACTACTGTAACCACAAATTTAGGATTGAACAAAACAAATATAAATTTTGTAGAAAATAAATAAATAAAAAAAAAATACACACCAATAAACAAAACTTACAATAGAACTACGTGAATACGTGAGTTTGAAATTGAAATCTATATATATAGATGTGTTCTGGCAGATGAACCTTAGAGTTCGTCCTATTTTCGGCTTATTATATACTAGCTGTGCTGGCGACTCCGTCCGCACGGAAACTAACGTAAAAAAGCAGTGAATAATAAAATCATCTGAATGTATTAAGTCCATTTACTTATCTAGTTTTCTCTCGTACGTAAGACGCGTAGTCGTTAAAATTACAATAACTTTTGATAGAGTGAATCTATTTTAATGAAATAAAGACTAAATGTTACTAGAGGATATGATTTATGACTTTCTTGGTGAGGCTTTATTGTGAATGCAATACTTTTGCAGTGATGCGTGTTCATACAAACAGACAGACAGATAGAAAGACTTTTCTAAAAAAGATTGAAATGTATTTTATTACTTTTCACAAAAATTTTAAAGCAAGATTTACATTCTAATTATATGTAAGAAGATACGCGCAATTGAACCTATAAGCAAGGCGCGGTGTGTTTGGCGGCATTTATCAAAGGGCGCTAGGTCGTCGGCGCGTGCCGCGTAACACTAGTATAACAAGTGGCCGATAATTTAAATCTTATGCTTATACATGTATAGAGTTGCAAATGTTTTTGAGTATTTCATTCATAGTACAAAGTTCGTGTTTTACGTCGCCACGTTGCGCCCATCCAAAATCAGGTTTACCCGCGCCCATAGATGCTTAAGATCAAAAATAGCTTTATGCACTTCTCCTCCATGTAAACTTTAACTTTGCCAAACTTCACGTTCATCTGTTCTCGCAATTCGCTTAAAAAAGGACACTAAGCCTTCGCTTCACGTATTAATATATAGATAAATATAGGCAACTATATAAATGTGTACCAGTTGTAGTATCTCACAAACCACACCGTAAATCTTAGGAGTACAACAGACATGTTTCCAGTACGAAATTTCGTAGTAAAACCGACCAGTTATAAATTAAGATTTATAGTTAGACAAAGTTACAACCTTCCAGCCATGTTATCGGTAAACGCGCTTTTGTTCGGCTCCCGCAAATATTTTTAATTAGATCTCGAACTAAACATCTCTTAGTTCGTAAGTTGTAATTAAGTTTTCACAATACCCTCCCCAGTACATTTAAAGGATGAAGCTGGAAGGCTTTTTTCTATATTTTGTAGATTGTACCGGTTGGCCAAAACTCACCTGATATTAAACTGCGTCGAATTTAAACACACTAATCTAACTTCTTGTTTTTATAATCATAGTAAATGATAATTAAAATGATAGATGTATTATTTATACTATTACTAGCGGGCCCGGCAGACGTTGTCCCGCCCTGATTATGCAAAAATCCTTGACAATTACTTTTAATATACTAAAATGTTCCACATGAATCACCCTATCCACTGGTGAAGACCGCATGAATATCCGTTCGGTAGTTTTTGAGTTTATCGCGAACAGACGGACAGACGCGGTAGGGGACTTTGTTTTATACTATGTAATGATAAAGCGCTTATAGGTTCAATTCAATTCTATACATATAAGAAGAATATATATCTAACGAGTCAGTAACTTTAAAATTTTTGTGAAAAAAATTGTTGCAATTATCTAGGAATAAGTAATAAAAACTTCTAACTTTTTTAGAAAAGTCCGTCTGTCTGTCTGTCTGTTTGTATGAACACGCATCACTGCAAAAGTATTGCATTCACAATAAAGCCTCACCAAGAAAGTCATAAATCATATCCTCTAGTAACATTTAGTCTTTATTTCATTAAAATAGATTCACTCTATCAAAAGTTATTGTAATTTTAACGACTACGCGTCTTACGTACGAGAGAAAACTAGATAAGTAAATGGACTTAATACATTCAGATGATTTTATTATTCACTGCTTTTTTACGTTAGTTTCCGTGCGGACGGAGTCGCCAGCACAGCTAGTATATAATAAGCCGAAAATAGGACGAACTCTAAGGTTCATCTGCCAGAACACATCTATATATATAGATTTCAATTTCAAACTCACGTATTCACGTAGTTCTATTGTAAGTTTTGTTTATTGGTGTGTATTTTTTTTTTATTTATTTATTTTCTACAAAATTTATATTTGTTTTGTTCAATCCTAAATTTGTGGTTACAGTAGTTATATCTTTTTAGTATGACCATCCGTGACGTGTTACGTGTGTCTGTGTTATTTGTTTGTTCGTTTCAAATTTTGTATTAACATTAACGTCCGCTTATCATCATATATAGGCTCCCATCGAAAATCAGCTCTGCCAGTACTACTTACAGTAATGCAGATTTTTGCTGGCTTCGTCAATTGTTGGACATCTATTTTTCATTTTTAAAATGTATTTTTTTTCTCTGTCTAATTAGTTTGTGTAATTTAATTTAATTGTATGATTGTTCCAACAATAAATTATTTCTTGCTTTCTTATTCAAGTAGATTTTCAACCTAAGATGACATTAGAAACAGTCATACCACCCCATCATCACTTCATAGGTTATCGCCTAAAAGAGAGAGCGATAGAGAGAATTTTTATAAAGGACAGAAACCGCAAGAATGTACGAAGGACATTCTATGACGATTGATCGTTTTTATTACTGGTATATTGACGTACAGGCATTAAAATATGAATATTAAAGTATCAAAATTATAGAGATTGGAGACGTGACTGGAGTACTTATGTGTTTGATTAGTTATGATCATAATATAGTTATGTAGTACGCTATAACCATTTATTTTACGAGCCCACTTGAGAAGTCGAACTCATTATACAGTATTAAGTAATTTGTTTAAGTTATCGTAATATGCTTTTGATTGTTTTACAATATCCTAGCGTTCTTTTTTTAATGGTTTACTATTACAATATCATCCATATTATTACGTATTTTGGTTTCTAGAAATTTTAATTTGTATATATAATTCTTCCCTGATCAAAATATAAAAAACAATACAGTACAATTGGATTGAAACAATTTGACCGGCTTGTTAAAAGTTTCTTGTTTAGATTCTTATGAAACAAGCTCAATTGTATCTTTTAAATAACCAATTAAGGAGATTATTAAACATTTCTTTAATTAATAAATTTCCTCAAAGCTGCGTAGGACCAAAATTCAACACAAATAATGCCCGTTTACGCTGACCTATTTTATTTCTGAGAGGTCAATGTTCATAATCATATTTACTAAAGGTTTTAGAAAATGATGATGGAAGGATATACGAATAGAGGAAGTTCGAAAAATGTATGGATGGATTGTGTGAAAAATTTATTTATTTATTTATATTATAGATTTTTTAACAGTTTACCTACTTCACAGTTTGTTGGCTTTATTTATATTAAGGTAACATTCGGGTCTCAGCGACCGCGACCCGCCATCGCATTTGGGTCGCGCGACCCACTGCTTAATGTGAATGTATATGGAACCATAAACAAACCCGGCGACCGCGACGCGCGACTGCTGGGCATGGTTAGAGAGCGGCGCGTCGACCGCGATCCGGTCGCATCGGAAGCAGTGCCGTCGTGCGACCCAAACAAGAAGCACGTCATAATGGCGGCATTATCATAATATTTTTCGAACGTTTGTTCTTTATAATTTAAATGTTGTTTTATGATTATTTCAAATCAACCCACTTCTTTTCATCCTTGAAGGATATAATTATCTTTTTCATCCTTCAATAACTGCTGAATAACACAACAGTCACCTATAAAAACTGCGGAGAATAGCGATGTAACCCGGTCGCCGTCGTTGACATCGGTAAGATTGCCCATCTCCTCATTGCACAGGTCCTGAACTGACTACGCTATTGGCCTAGCAAGACCTTAACAGCTTCACCGTACTACTAAGGCGAGCGCTTAAGGCACTCTACCGATTTTATTTTGACAACTAGCTCAAGGGTGCACAGCTCACCTCGGCTTGGTCTGTTGCCTGATTCATGCAATTCCCGACCTATCTGAGCTAACCTAAGTACCATACATACATAGCTATTCATACATATATTAGTTTGTGAATCATACAATCGGAATTGCATGATTCACAAACGCATACGTGTATATCGGAAATGGCATCTTATGCCGATACATTTAGTAGTTTCAACGTGATTTAGCCTCAGTAGATCCGTATTTTAATTAATATGAATAATATACCCTACGGTTATATTGCTATTTTGTGTTTTTGCATCATTTTAAAAACCCTATATAGCCTCCGTTACTTTGACATTTCTAATATCCTTCTGAAAAGAAAAAAAAATGCACAAAATATGTATTTCTAAAAAAAGAAAAACGGTAAAAAATAATTAGAAAAAATTGTAAATTCGAAATGCCAACGCGAATTCACTAAGAAAAACGGGACCCTTCCCTTTATTTATTTTCCATGTTTCATCGTCGAGGGATTTTTCCGTTTTCATTTCTTTGCACATTTAGAACTCCATTGTATTCTTTCAGTTCACGATTCTCTCAAGAAAGTAATGGATTTCATAACAGGATATAACCACAGTCTAATTGTTTTCAAAATGTCATCGTATTTTTAGGTTGGCCAATAAAATATTTACGATCTTATGGTACGGTTATATGTTGTACATATAAAACAATAAATTACTAATGATAAGGGCCTATGCAAGTTTTATCAACAATATGTAATAAACTTTGTTCAATGAACAAATTGTTATCATATCTCCATTATGAACACATATTTCCGTTTATTATATGGAATTAGAATTGTTTTCATTCTGTTATATTATAACACTAGCTTTTCCTCGCGTCATCGAACGCGTCAAATAATTATTTTGGGCAAACGCTATCATGCAGGAAAAGAAAAAAAAATGATTTTTGAAACATTACAATTTTGTAAGTGGTAGAGCCACGCTAAAGCTATTACTGGTTTCAGCATGAATCGCTCGGCTTACTTGGAGTAGTACCACCCTCTCACAGAAAACCGACGTGAAGTAACATTGCTTCATTGTTGCGTTTCGTTCGGTCAGTGAGAGCGCCGGAAGCCCACTTCGCCTCCCTCTCCCCCTTCCGTACATTCTCTCCCCCCAAACACAGGCTGGCAACGCACTTGGTGTGGTGGTGGTGGTGTCGCTTGTGTCTATGGAGGATGATAATCACTTAACATCAGGTGGCCCACCTGTACGTATGCCTTCTATGATATAAAAAAAATCTTCACTGGTGCTCCGCTCCTGTTGGTCTTAGCGTGATGATATATAGCCTTCCTCGATAAATGAGCTATAATACCACCGAAAGAGTTTTTCAATCAGTAAGTTCCTGAGATTAGCCCGTTCAGCCAAACAAATAAACTCTTCAGTTTTTAGTATTGGTATAGCTGCCCGCCCCGACTTCATACGTGTAATAATGAAGTAAATTAGACCAATTCTTTCATATATTGCGACCATGTAACTGAATCACTATAACTGCAGAAGCGAATCACTATGACGGGCTTTTTCGCCATATTCATGGTGGTTGCGACCCAGTCAGGCTGTAAAACCTTACCACCATGCTTTCAATGAGGTACTTACTGTGCAGTCATTTTGCCGAACTGAAAAAGAAAGATTCTAACGAACAAACACAGCAAAGAATAATTAACAAAATCAGTGGCAGATGTACTAGTGTTGCGATTACATACATTCAGCAATTGATTTGTAATTATATAGTTCACTGCGCAAAAGTCTTTCGTAATTTCTTGAAATAAAACGTTTAAGATTACACTTTCCCATAACCCACAAGAAGATCTCAGTGGGTAACGTGACATATATACGAGATAGGCACAGAATATCACTGAAGTTAGTTCTAAACGAAACTTGCACGGAAATTACACCATAAAATCCCTCTTAAAGTGGTGAAAGAGTCACGCCGTCCCTAAATGATCTCCAACATTGCAAAACTTTTATATCAACGGCTTAAATTGTGGTCATAATGAAATTAAGTCAGTGGTCATAATTATAGTAGACGATTAGGTAAGATACGATGAAGGCACGGAGTTGAGGCCTGAAACTCTCAGTTGCTGAATGTATATCTGGCTCTGTAAAGCGATAATACCAAAAAAGATTCACCTAGGTGGGATCCGTGCTCGTAACCCAATTGGTTATAGGTCCTATCCACCCCATTTGTTTACTATTCTAGCCTTTTTAACCGACGTCAAAAAAAGGAGGAGGTTATCAATTGGACTGTATTTTTACTGATTTTGTTTTAAGCACTTACATATGGTCAATGTACAAAACCAGTATGTATATATTAGCCATAATTTTCAGTCCATACAATTTTACTTTTACTTTTTTTTTATAGTAGCACAGCAAAATGACTGCACTATGCCTGATGGTAAGCATAGTAAAATCCAAAAACAATGGCAACGACCGAGTGACACTATCCATCGCCGGTCGCCGCTGTCATGGCGGCCTGCAAAAAGCTAGATATGCACAGGCTGATCCCGAAACGCGACTCGCAGAAGTGAATCACTATGACGGGCTTTTTCACCATATACATGGTGGTTATGACCCAGTCAGGCTGTGAAACCCTACCATCCCGCTTTCGCCATTGTCTCGTTCGTTATTCAGCAGGGTGCATGCACCACGTGCAGGTGAGGTTGGCTTGGGTGTCTCAAGTTATGATGTTATTCGACACCCCTTACACCCCGAACCTTACTTACTGTTAATTTGTTACTGAAAAGATGACAAATAATGCTATAATCATTTACTCAATCTATTTTTAATAACAGCGTAGGTGTCGAATGTTGACTATATTGTAACGTTGTTCGGTAGCTTCTAACAATGAAATCGTCGGTAATTGATTGCTATGACATTATACCATTAAATGCGGTTTGCGTGAAATTTGTATAATAGCTATTAATAGCAGACAACTGCATCTCGGACTCGATATAGAAAATAGACACACTTTATATATCCCTGTTACCTCCCCCAATACCATTACGCAGAGAAGAGGTACTTCTTGAATCCACCATCAAATAATTTATAATTATTAGGCTGTATCAAATCAAATCTAATATTACTCTAAAGATTTTGACATCTAATATCATTCACAGAAACATTAAGAATTTTTTTAGAGTTTGACTATATATTTCTATATATACCATTTCAAAATAAATTATTCACTGCGGTTGTATAACGCGTTCATTAATGGTGTCATAATATGTGCTGCCACCTGAGACACGGGATTACCTAGTTTAGGCGGCAGCGGTCATGTTGAATCCATCGATTTTTTAATCAACTTTTTATAGTTTTTGCGGTCCATATTTTAAATTAGAGAAATTATATATTACTACATTTTTGTAGGTTTACGATTTTTTATCTGTAATAAGTTATAAGTACTTTTAATAATATAAGTAGCCTTGTATTTATACTATTGCACTGTATCGCATACTTTCAAAATGTAACTTTAATGGCAATAAAATATTTATTATTATTATAATCTCACCTTACGTTAAATAAAAATGTGGTCTAGGATGGCAAATACGTTAAACTTAGGATAAGAATTAGGGTAGGATTTTAAAATGGAAGGTGGTAGGTACCTCGCCTAGCAAGCTTAGACAAAGCCCTACTTTTTTCTTTAAAACGCAAGAAATATATTTATTTTTTTCACCTGTATAATTTTCGTTTTAGCTTAATACTTCCAAAATAACACATTTATAGTATACAAGAATACGATATTTCTACACAGAACGAATAAAAAAAAAACTCCACGTTTAAGATACAATCTTTTGAGTTTCGCTTACCTATCCTTACGTAAGGTGTAAGTATGCCACTTTACAAGCAAGTCGTTAACATAACGACCCATTTAGTCGACAAGGACAAGATACAATCAAACGATTACATCGATGAAGGCACCTACACACTAGTTACTACGGAAACTCGATCGATAAAACAAAGACACGATCAACTACAGTTAAAATTGATGTTCGTAAGGTATTTTTCAGAAATCTTCTGGCTAGTATTTATTATAGAGTTTAAAAATTCGCTTTTTTTATATATATCATAGGAGGCTAACGAACAGGTGGGTCACCTGCTGTTAAGTGATCACCACCGTCCATAGACACTTGCAACGCCAGAAGAGTCGCAAGTGCGTTGCCAGCCTGTGTTTGGGGGGAGGGAGGAGTGGGGTAATGGGGAGGGGAAAGAGGAGATGGGCCTGCGGTGCTCTCACTGACCGAATGAAACGCAACAGTGCAAGCACTGTTAATTCACGTCGTTTTCTGTGAGAGGGTGGTACTACCCCGGGCGAGCCGACCCATTCATGCTGAAACCAATAGTAGCTTCAGCGTGGCTCTACCACCTCCAGCTTAGCGACTATAAAATAAATAAGACATTTCTGTAAGTCCATCTGAATAGATTTTAAAATTCTTAAAACAAAATAAATAAAATACTGCATTTTTAAAGTTTTATACTTTGCTTTCCTACGCCACAATACAGTTTTATCGACAAACTTATTCAAGACAGAAAATAGGAAGCTGTGGAAGTAAGAAAACCGATAAACCAATAGCCGTTGGTGGAAATCAGATTTCTATAGAAGCCGCATCCTTGCATAAGAATAGCGTCTAAGCAAGCGCATTTTCCAGTCTCAGACAAACTTGCTTACAAAGTTATTTCAGTGACCTAGCCTGTACTAATATTATAAAGATGGAGAGTTTCTTTGTTTGTTTGGTTTTGAACGCGATAATCTTAGGAAGTACTGGGCCGATTGGAAACATATTTTAGTGTTAGATAGCTTATTTATCGAGGGAGTCTATAGACAATATACCATCACGCTAAGATTAATAGGAGGGGAGCACCAATGAAAAATGTTTCAAATCGCTTTTTTATCACGCTTTTATTAGCTTCACCTGTATGTATGTATGTTTGTAACCGACCTCTTTGAGCTCGATTTTGTCCTACTTTGAACGATCAGATTTAATTCAAACTTTGCATACCTGTCAAAGGTCGAAAAAAACCGAAAAAAAAAGTTAAAAAAAATTAACTAAATAAATAATAGTTTAAAAAAACACGTTTCCATAAAAAATCTAACTAAAAAACAGAAAATAAAATTTAATAAATTTGCATTAAGAACAGGCGTTACTGTTTGTCCAGTGTGTGTGTCCAGACATCAGTATTTTTATCATTTTTTTGTCACTTTTTACAAAAATATACATTTATTTCTAATTTACACTATTCTTAATCCAAATTTATTAAATTTTATTTTTCTGTTTGTAGTTGGATTTTTTATGAAAGCGTGTTTTTTTTAGTTTCTTTTACTATTATTTATTTTTAATTTTTTAGTTAAATATTTTTAATTTTTTTTCCTTTTGATAGCTTCCGCTGCGTATTAGGATTCGCCCAAAGAAACTATTCCACTTTAACACTAGTTGATGGATGAAACTATGTTCTCTTGAAAATCGTTTTGTTTTCTCATTAAAACTGCGTGTTTTATATTGGTTAACTGTGAGGAGTCTTTTACTTATTGCATTTGTATTTTTATAGTTAAACCGCTTATAGGAAGGCATTGAAATTCTGATCGGCAAACTTTTTGTGTGACAAAAATTGTAGAGTGTAAAAGTAGTAGTGTAGGGTGAGACCAGTGTCTCGCTTGTCTTTGGGTATCATTATAGAACAGTAAGACATACGCTCGTCCCGCTTTCTTTTTGAAGGCTTCACTTCTACCGCGTGTAAATTACATACATGTTTTTAAGACATTTTTTTTTTACTTTATTTTTGGCACCCAATCTTTTAGATTATTACTGCCATTGTCAAGTAGTTAATAGTATTTCAAGTTCTTCTTTCATTCCATTTTGGCAACCAGTCTTCTAGTAGACCATCACTGCCATTGTCAAGTGAGTATCGATATTACAAGTTTCTTGATATAATTTCAATGAACTAACAAGATGGTGGCCAACTTGTTAGCACTCAGCCGATTTGGTTTTTTTAGGTAACATACACAAGGGCGCACGCGCACCTCGGCTTGGGCTGTTACCTGGAAAAAGACGCGTCTGTCCTAGCTAACTATTCTAAGCTATTCATACATATATACATTTGTGAACCATACAATCGAAATTGCATGATTCACAAATGAATACGTGTATATCGGATTGAATCGAGTCACCTAAAGTACCGAACTATCTTTCTATGCGTTATATTGCTTTATAATATAGCTATATAATCCAATGGGTGACTATTAAAAAGTGTGTTCTATATCGGGTTCCAAAAATATGGTGGCTCCTGGTTAACATTCTCAAGAGAGTTTCCGTGATATTTCAGAATTTATCTTCTTGTTATTATTTCTCATTCATTTCAGTCGTGCACAATAACCAAGCAGTATTACGTAACATGACATTACGTACATAACATTTTCAAACCGACTACATTGCACTTCACTGAAAGCGACAATCTATACTAATATTATAAAGGGGTGAAATTTGTGAATTTGTGACGTTGTAGGGGGTAACCTCAGGAAATACTGATCCGATTTGAAAAATTCCTTTAATGTTATATAGCTCATTTATCGAGGAAGGTTTTAGGCTATACATCATCACGCAAAGACTAATAGGAGCGGAGCACCAATGAAGAATATTTCAAATCTTCCTAATGAGATCTTCCGCTGCGTGTTAACGTTAGACCAAAGTAATTATTCCACGCGGACGAAGTCGCGGGCAGAGGCTAGTGAAATAATAATGCGTGCGCGTCTAGTTTTGCGACGCGGGGTATTGATGGATTGACCGTCCGATAAAATTCGACCGTTACCAAAAGCCGAATTGTAAACACCTATGTCAACGAAGTGACACGCAACATGGAATATGTTTTACAAGTGATATTTTTAAGCTTGCCTGACTACATTGACCGTATGCAGGCTGAAAGTTTAGACAGTACCAATATTTATGGAAGATAGTCTGCACTCGATACTCGTCCTAAATCAATAAAGAAAAATAGGTCCTTAATATCTGACCTAATTATCTAGAAAAATACAAAAATTATACGCAATCCTCTACGATTCTATGTTAAATAGTGTCGTGTGTCGTTGTCGATGTCGGTGTCGTGTAGCATAGTGTCAATGACCATCAGGTGATTTCACTTTCACTTGAAAGTGAACCTAGGAACAGCATGAACAAAACAAAAGAGTTTATCGTCAGTTTTATTATCGAAGGTTATTAACTCCGGGTCGCCCCTTACAGCTTTGGGCATCGGTCATTGCATCGAAGTTTATTACGATTGTGTTTATACTTTTGAAAGTCTTAGAACAAACTTTAACTTAGGTCCTCTTTGTTATTTATTAACATTTGTTTTGATATTATTATTTTATATGTTAAATTTTACCATAAAGTATTATATCTTAGAATACTGCGAGTGGCTAACCTTTCACCTTGTATAATTCAAAAGTTTATAATGAAACACTCGTACATTCCTAACAAAGTAACAATTATATCATATTTTCAATGTATCTGTAGATACATTGGTATCGGACGTATAACTACTATGGTATAATTGCTCCAATTATAAGCAAATGAACGTGTGAATTTGTCATATGTATTCAGGGTTATTGAATTCGAAATGATTTTTGTATTGATCATACATACAGTATGACCTACTTACAGATTCAAATGAATTAATAATATATCGATTTTATAAACTACAAAGCTTATAAAGTTGTCCTGTTGTAGGTACATTATAGATATTAGATTTGTAGAATGATCGTATTATAGGAAAAATAGAAATAACCAACTGGAATTTTCGGATCAAAATGAATATCTGTTGCGAGGCATTTATAGCTGTGTTCCGGCAGCTGCATTCCAAACACTCCATGAAAAACACATATGCCAATTTTGATAGTTATGGTTCAAACGGTATTAAATTTTATCAATCTCCAATATATGTATCAACAACATAGGCTTACTAAATATAACTCAAAACAGCAAGTCATACCGATTTATCGTAATAATTACGTAAAAAGGAAAACCGTTACTAAATCGTAAAAACGGTAAAATTTTGTTTCGTTATCCCGCCATTCATTTAACACTGAAAAAAATAACGAACTGTCGTAAACAAAGGGTGACAGAAGGCCAATGTTATTAATTAACCCCAATTTATTCTTTCATTTCACGTTTTTGTTCACGGTTCGTATTCATTTTCATTTTTCACTGTTTACAACGCTTATAGAATTACGAAAAAATATCATATTCAACGTTGTTTTTCTATAAATACATCAGATTAATTGTACTAGTAAAAAAAAACTATTCTATACCTATTACATAGAAATCATCTAGCAGTGTATGTTCTTATCAAGCGCGAGATATTGCTTAGTATGTATTAAATAAAGTAAATGGTGATAACGTAATATTTATTTACTTTAACAACATCTATTTATTTATATATCTATTTGTATCATCATGCAGTTAGAACTATACGAACGTAGAAGACTTTTCGTCCCGTCTGACTAGCTATAATTCTCGAGTTTAAAATCCGTTGCAAACCAACTATGGATATGTTCCGGCATATGCAATTGAGAGCCAGTCTCCATTCGTGTTATTACAAAATAGTTAAATACGTATTAAATACTTGGTTTAAAAAGGTTTCGTAATAAACGCACCACGCTCGCCCAAGGCAAGTTCGCGTTATCCTTTTTCACAAGTCTAACCTAACGTAACCAAAGTGAGACAGAAGAGCAAGATGGCGAACATTAAGTGACCGCGGTGCATTTAATATGAGACCTTTTTAAAGCCAGGGTTCAATTCGTATTTAACATTTTTGTAATAACACCGCTAATGTTTAGCGTATCTTGGTCCACATCGCCATTTATTGCTAGATAAAATCAAGACAGGTTTTTAAAAAAGAAACTAAAAAAAGGTTTTTTTAGTTTTTAGCAATATCAAACAGAAGTTATGATTATAGTAGATAGAGAACTTTCCTAGATTTTATTTAATTCCGCTTTTTTATGGAGGTTAAACAGAGGTAATTTAAAATCGGTAAAAGCTAAAGTAAACATGGTAAAATACAATAAAAAAAATTATAATAGAATCTACAATAAATTCAGATTACACACGCGGTTTCCATAAAACAAAATCATTATCACGTGAATGGAGTCGCGAGCAGAAACTTGTGTTTTATAAAATGTGATCTTAGTGTCGTTTAATGTAATGAGAATACTATAAATAGTTGCCTCTATATTTAAAAATAATGAGAACAAACGGCGGAGAAGCGATTGATCTATTTAAGAGCTTAAAATCTGCGTCAACGTTTGCTAGAAACTAGCCATTTGAGAAGATATTTGCGCATTATATAAATAATTGTACAACAAAATTCGAAGTTTATTATAGCACGGCTAAGTGACTGCACAATGCCTGATGCTAAGCACAGTATAATCAAAAAACATTGGCGACCACCGAGAGACTAACTTATCCATTGCTGGTCGCCGCTATCATGCCGGTCTGCGTAAGTATCTCTTCACGTTACGCTTGAAGGAACCCATGTCATAGGAAGGAGGGAACACACTAGCCGGGAGATAGTTCCACGGCAAAGATACGACGTTGCGAAATAAAAAATATTTGAGGTGTTTATTCATAAAAATTAAACTGTAAAGCTGAAATTAAAACATACAAGCTTAAACTACGGCCTACCACAACGCATATTTAAGTATTATATAAAGTGTATATTATTGTATTTATTTCACGCTAAATTAATTATTTTATCTTGTACTTCTGATAACAGCACTATATCTTGAATGTATAGAGGATAATATAACATAAAAATAGTTGTCGATAACCTGATGCGACCTGCCATTAATTGGCTGTGGTGTAAATGTAGTAAAAAAGAAATGATATTATAAATAAACTCAATATATAACATGTACAGAATTTTCCTATTCTTTAGGAACACGAATTTTAACACAGTGTAGTCATTAAATAAATAAATAAAAAGCCTTTATTCTACTCTTTTTTTTTCGTACAAATTCATTTCCATTTCCTTATCTAAATTGTAGTCGCCTCCTCGGCGTAGGCCTCCCCTAGTTTTTTCCACAGGTCCCTCTCCCTTGCCTTTCTCATCCAATCTGCTCCACATCTTTGATGGAAAATATCCCGCCATCTTTTTTTTGGTCTTCCTGGTTTTCTCTTGTAACCTAGTGTCTAGTAGTCATTATGAAGTTACAATAAACTTTGGTATTATATGTGACAAAGCAGATAGGGAGAGCCAGAGAGCTCACTGTGACATTGTCCTCTTGACACGTTTGACAATATGAAATGAAACGACAACTTGGATTCTTGTTCATTTTAATATTGATTTTGCAATAATCCCAGAGACAACAACGATCTCGGAAACAATAACGAATTGCTTTTATTGCCAATTATCACTAATGATTTCAGAAACAATAATGATCTCACGATCTCAGAAACAATAATGAATCTTGCACAGCCTCGTACACGCACTTTTTTTTAAGTTATACTTCTTTTGACGCCTTAGGGAAAAATGATATTAGTAAATTTTTACGATGCGCACGCAACCGTCACGAAAAACCGACACCCTCAAGTTAGCTATAGTCAACATTTTAGTTTTTTAAATCATAAACTAAAATAAAACACACTATTATGTAATGTGTAATAAGTTTATAAATAAATTAATAATAGATTTTTATCTTGTTACAAGTACACACACACTTTTTTTATTGTAGCACAGCAATATGACTGCACTATGCCTGATGGTAAGCACAGTACAATCCAAAAACAATGACAACCACCGAATGACACACTATCCATCGCCGGTCGCCGCTGTCATGCCGGCCTGTGATAAGCTGGATATGCACAGGCAGATCCCGAAACGTTATCCGCAGAAGCGAATAACTAGGTCGGGCTTTTTCACCATATACATGGTGGTTGCGACCCAGTCAGACTGTAAAACCCTACCACCCCGCTTTCGCCATTGCCTCGTTCGTTATTCAGCAGGGTGCACCACGTGGAGGTGAGGTGCATGTGCACTTATAAAGGTATCGCCTTCCTTCACCTATCAACAACCAAAGTGAAGGACTAGAAATACTAATGTACTTTCAAATCTACGCTTTTGTACATATTAAATTAATTAAATAACGACTTTAACATCATACACTGAATTAGATTATAAATACTGTGATAGTAAGGTCTGCTTTAAATCTAGAATGAAATCAAGATACGAATTTTATCGCACGACGCCACATTTTGACACCTGTTTATTTAGAGACTTCTGTCATTGCGTAGGTGGAAACAGGTGGAAATCTTAGAAGTTATGAACAATTTAACCCAATTTAAATTACTCAATAGTTCAGAATAAACCACATTAATAATAATATAGAAGTGCAATAACAATAATACATCGCCAATATTGATTAAAATAGAAAATAATAGATGGCGCTGTTAGCAAACACCTTGAATCTTTGTAAGATTTTTTTTTTATGTCATAGGTGGCAAACGAACAGGTGGGTCACCTGCTGTTAAGTGATCACCACCATCCATGGACACTAACAACCCCAGAGGAGTCGCAAGTGCATTGCCATCTTTCGGAGGGAAGGGTTAGGGGAGGGAAAGGGAGAGGAGAGAGGAGAGGGGAGGGGAGAGGAGATGGGTCTCCGGCGCTCTCACTGACCGAACGAAACGCAACAATGCAAGCACTGTTACTTCACGTCGGTTTTCTATGAGAGGGTGGTACTACCCCGGGCGAGCCGACCCATTCATACTGAAACCAATAATAGTTTTTCAGCGTGGCTCTACCACCATTATGACCACATTAGATTGTGCAATAAAAATATGTGTTACTATTTATGTGTTAATTTCGACTGCTGAATGCTCTGACTGCTGGATGCTCACACTATGATATATACTTACTAAATTAAATATCTACTCTCATCAAACTATTGGTTATATGTACTATTTGTCTAAACAAAGTCTTTTATAGCAATCTACTACTAAAGGGGACCGAGTTACTCCCGAACTAGGCACTAAGTTCAAAACGAAGCTGCTTAAACTGGCGTAAGCTGGTAAGAACTTATAAATACCGCATACGGTCTTATATTACTTCAAGAATTTAGGTTTACATTAAAATTTCCAATGTAGGCTGTAATAAAATAAGTAGGTAACAGTAATTATTATTCACGGCATTCTAGAGAATTCTTTATAGCATTTCCTTCATTGTCAGCCGATAGTGTTACAGATTCAAATAAAGGAAGATTAAATAATATTCACTGTTACAGGGTGAAGATCAGACCTGCGGATATCGAAGTGGTATTCCAGTGGTCTGTACCGTTCGGCCACAACGAATTATGGTACACCTAACCAATGAAACTAACGTGTTCAATTTTAAATTAAAACATAGCTACATTCGTTTTATTGATCGAACAGAAAGAAAGCCGTGTCGTGACTGATTACTTCAAAATGGCGCGGAGTAGTTCATATTAATTACGGCCGTTTCCGTGAACTAATCTCAGATTAACTATCCGCGGTAGCGTAGTTTATAGTTTAATTTTTTTTACGGCCTTATACTTTATTTTAACTATTATTGCAGCCGTTTTTATTAGATTATTTCATATTTTAAAGCTGGTATCTACTGAGGTATATAGTGTTCTAAGGTCCATGCACACTAACAACCCCAGAGGAGTCGTAAGTGCGTTGCCATCTTTCGGAGGGAAGGGTTAGGGGAGGGAAAAGGAGAGGAGAGGGGAGGGGAGATGGGTCTCCGGCGCTCTCACTGACCGAACGAAACGCAACAATGCAAGCACTGTTACTTGACGTCGGTGTTTCTATGAGAGGGTGGTACTACCCCGGGCGAGCCGACCCATTCATGCTGAAACCAATAATAGTTTCAGCGTGGCTCTACCACCATTTTCAGTTTAATTTGTTTACGGCCTTATACTTTATCTTAGCTATTATTGCAGCCGTTTTTATTGGGTTATTTTGTATTATATATTTGATATTTACTGAGGTATATAGTATTCTAATAGAATGGTGGCTAATTCTATAGTTTCTTAGGTAATAATCTTAGCTTTTACAATAAAGTCCCAAAACATATTACCGATTTGCCAGACTGTAAATTTAAGCGCCATGTAAAATTTTAGTATCGAAAGGTTATTATAGAATTGATCAATACGTGAACGACGGTGATGTCTGGAATTGACTCCTCTGTGCATCCATTAAAAACTGTATTGTAACGTATAATGTATTCGAAATATATATAGGTTTTTTAATATGGTACCCGATCGAGTTTCTTGCCGGTTCTTCTAGATGACTGGGTTGTTTTCCGATCCGGCGGTGCTTTTGACGTTCATAAGCGCCTTATTAGGACCTAAACTGAATAAAGTATTTAAGATTTGATTTGATTCTTATGACATTTCAGGGAGTTTTGTTAACGTGACCTTTGGCAACCTTTAGCGTTATCAATTAAAATCATACAAAAAAATATAATAAAAAATTCGGAAAATATTTTTTTCCGCACAATCTACAAACCTAAACCTTTACATATAAGTCTCTATTCCTCATACTTAATCCTACTTACGTGTACAGTCTACAATGTTTATACAGAATGTAATGTGTTCCCTCCTTTCTATAACATGGGGTCCTTAAAGCATAATGTGAAGAGGCCATCGCTGCCCAATTTTATAAATATCTATATAAATATCCCACCTACGCACAAGTGTCGTATATCAGTGTGTTCGTCACGACACGGGCTACACTGATATACATACATACATAGGATACATAAATTAAACACGCAACATAAGTGAAAACTCGGAAAACTGTATTTTTCAAAATTTTCTATAGAAACACTTAATTATTTACAAGATTCTGCTAAATTTTCACATTTTCTTAATAGCAACAGATCCGGAGCGTGACCCCTCGCTCGCCGCACTCGTCGGGAAAGCCGAGAGACGCCCCCGCGATCTGAAACATATTTTTTTCATTAAATACATAAAATTCCAAATTTTCCGTAAACTTACCAAGTTTTTCATTCAGATTCCGTAATATTGGAGTGGGAGTACCACCCCTCACAAGCCGCACCCGCCGGCACCGTCGAGGGAATACTCCGGGATCTGGAAAATTTAAAAGTTTATTAAAATTTAAAACATTAAAATACCGTCAAAATTTTCACAATTTTCCGGACTCTTCCACACTCAGGGATAGTCTTAGACGTCCTGAGTGTGAAATCATAGGAAAAACTGCGAAAATCCAACAAAAAATTTGAAAAATTGACCGCCCGCCACACCCATTTGTGGCTCCTTGGTAGGTGGATTTTCATATTCGAAAAATTTTAAGTTGTGAAAGTGGGTGATATCGCGTGGGAATTGGGTAGCTTAGTGTGTAAGTAGGATAAGTAATTAATTTGGACCTGTTAGGACTCTTGGGGCCAACAGTACTTATACGATCAGTACTCCATACAGTACGAAATTTAGATTAGTTTCTATAATAGGAACCGTGGGCTGGTGGTGCGAGGAATACGTCGGACGACTGTGTAGAATTACCTTACGCGCCCCCTATTGGGGCTAGTAGGAATTAGGAATATAGGACGAAAGAAGTTTGATTACAAACTTTTATTATTTAAGATTATTTACAATATTTACAATTTATTTACAAACTTTAAAGTTAATTTACACATTTGATTATACTACTGAATTGGGTCACTGTTTATTTATAAACTAAAATGAGCTCTACACCGAGCCAGTCTACTCCAAGGAAAGTTGGAACACCTCCAAGACAGAAGACCTAAGGAAAGGAATACCCTCGGGGAGCCCCCTCGATCCAAAAACCCTGGCTACAAAAATCTATAGGGATGCCATAAGCCAACTAAAGCAGTGCGGAAATATCAAAACGGCTATAAAAGACTCAGTTTTAAACAGTTTAGATTCACTTCACGAAATTATACAAAATATGAACGAAAAAATCGGTACATTAGAGTCAGAATTTTCAGAATTTTTAAAAGCACAAGTATTTCATAAAGAAGAGATAATTAGGAGTGCAACAAAATCAGCAGACCAAGCGGTCATAATGGCCGAAACTATGGAAAAACTTTCATGTAATTTAGAAAATTATGACAAAAATATAACTAAAGATGACCTAATAAAATTTTAGAGGAATTAATTGGACAACCGAAAACAGAATTTATAAATAATCTAGACTGCAAGTTGGACGAAACAAGAGCCGAAATAAATACCTTAAAAGACATGATGCAGGAAATGAAAGCAAAGATGGAATTTAATCAAACTAAGGAGACAATAAACCTACGAGCAAAAATAAAATCTTACCCTTACCCCCGCCGGTACACTCTATCATTATATCCTCTACGGAGGAAAGTGATACAAGCGGGGACGTACTGAATAAAATAAAGACCGCCGTAGATGCAGTAAATACAGGATTGAGAGTGGAAAGAGCTAGAAAAGCGAAAAACCAGAATGTAGTTATAGGATCTAGCACTAAAGAAGATATAAGGGAAATAGCTCAGAAGATAAAGGATTCAGACAAAACGTTAAAAGTAGAAGAAGCTAAAAACAAGGATCCATTAATAATAATCAAAGACATATTAAATATAAATTCAGATGAGGAAATTCTGAAATTAATTAAATTTCAAAATAGGGGGCTCTTCACAGAAATTATGGAACCAGACTATAGGGTAGTAATAAAATATAAATGGAAAACAAGAAATCCGCACACTTGCCATATCGTACTCCAGGTGTCGCCACAGGTCTATAAGGCACTGATAGCGGAAGGTAAAATGTACTTGGACCTCCAAAGAGTGACGGTCCAGGACCAATCCCCGTTAGTCCAGTGCACAAGATACCTGGGGTACGGTCATGGCAAGAAGCTATGCAAGGAACAACAAGACCGATGTAGCCACTGCGGTGGCACCCACCAGCGTCAAGATTGTCCCTCGTGGAAAGAAGGAGGGATACCGGTCTGTCTAAACTGCTTAAACGCAAAAATAGAATGTGCGGACCATAACGCGTTCGACAATATATGCATAATAAGGAGGCGCTGGGACGCCATAGCACGCTCCAGCACCTCATATAGCTGAAAGTAAACAAAAAAGGGGTCAAATAAATAAATAATAGCTAGTCAAACTTGAGGAAACAGCCGTAGCGTTTTTAAAAATACAAAATTAAATCACGAATTGAATTTTTAATTCGACCGATTTCTTATATGGTTAAATACAGACTGGCTTTCTTAAACTCTATAGCTTAATTGTAGACTATGCATTCCCATCATACATCATCCGATGTCCGGTGTGTGGGCGAGCGGCGACATATCGTCAGCATAACAATCTTTATTGTTATAGTGCTAGGAATATAGGGCGATCGGATGATGTTGCTGTTATAACTAGCTAGTTCATAATAGAAAAATAATTAAATAAATAGAAGATAAAATACTAAAACATAAAAACACAACAATGTAAAACATATTTCATAAAGAAATATAGTGGAACATAAAACAATAGATAAATAAACTAAACAAAAATATTATAGAAATAAGACACAAAATTTGTCAAAATTAATAATCACAAAACAAATCAATAAACAAATAAATACCCAAAAGCAAAATTATAATGAAAACATATAACGAATATATATAATATAAATATATATCGTATATAAATAATAAATAACATATATCAGGAATATATCAGGAAGTAGATGAACGCCCTACCAATTAAAAATCAAGACTAAGAACCTAAACAGTTAATCAGTGAAGTGCCAAAATATGCGATTTTATAATTAACGGATAGCGATTTTACAGAATTATTAAAAAATAGGAGTGTGTAGTAATAGTGTAGGAGCCGCTCTGACCTGGTGGAAGGAGGGGCGTGAATACAGGTACTCTACATTTCGCCTGGAACCCTACTGCACGGTCTTCCAGGCCGAGCTGCTGGCGCTGCAAAAGGCGATACAGATGGTGCAGAAGACAGGAACCTTGGACGTCAGCATTTTCAGCGACTCAAGATCTTCGCTGGAGATGCTGGCGAACCCGAATCCGCCTCACCGTCTGGCCTTAGCGGCCCAGCGGTCTCTTAGGGAGATAGCCGCAATCGGCCTAAGCGTTCGGTTTGTGAAGCATCTATCTCTTTTCCACTCCATCTGCCGATGCGTCCGGGTCGTTATTACGTTAAATTATTATCCGTAAACAGACTTTACAGAACCATTTTTTTTAAATACATTACTTACATTTGACCACATTCGCATTTGATGTTAAATAACGGTGTGGTCGAAAGTGGTAATCGCGCTAAACCTAGAGACAGATGGGCTTTCAAGCGCATTTGCCGGAATACACTACATGCTTGGCGACAGAGTTCAACTCGAGGGTGATGACTACCCAGGCTGGATTGGAAAAAGAGAGGTAGGTAGACCTCTATGCTACCGTGTCATAACGATGTTCTCCTTCACCGAGAACTCAAATCAAACCAAAAATACTTTATTCGATGTAGGCCTTGAGGGGACTCTTAGGAACATCAAAGCTACCACCGGTTCGGACAAACAACCCCGTCATCGAGAAGAACCGGCAAGAAACTCGACCTGGTTTATTTCTTCATGATATATATTTGTACAAACAATTTTTTTTATTGTAACACGGCAAAATGACTGCACTATGCCTAATGGTAAGCACAGTACAATCCAAAAACTATGGCGACCACTGAGTGATAAACTATCCATCTCTAGTCGAAGCTGTCTTGCCTGCCTGCGATAAGCTGGATATGCACAGGCTGGTCCCGAAACTCGACCCGCTGAAGCGAATCACTATGACGGACTTTTTCGCCATATACACGGTGGTTGCGACCCAGTCAGGCTGTAAAACCCTACGGCCCTGCGACTATTCTATTCTATACACCTGGTTTTCCTTATTCCAAATATATGTAAAACTCGATATTGCTAAAGACGGTAGTTGTGCCCTTCTTTATTTAGACGGCTATATTCTGCTATTGATTATCTGTTGTGTTATTATTAATGGCAATGGTCGACTGGTGTTACCGTAACGTGCGAACAAGCAGGCATTATAAAACGGTAAATAGGTGCGACGAGGTGTACTTGAAAAAGTTAGATCTGAAACTGATAATAAAAAGAGCGAAATATTAGGAAACATAACTTATATAATATACATATTGAACGTGGTCGAGCCACGCTGAAGCTATTACTGGTTTCAGCATGAATAGACCGGCTCACTCTGGGTTGTACCACCCTGTCACAGAAAACCGACGTGAAGTAACAGTGCTTCCATTGTTGCGTTTCATTCGGTCAGTGAGAGTGCCGGAGGCCGATCTCTCCTTCCCTTCCTCTATTCCCGCCCCTCTTCCCTTCCTCACCCCTAACACAGGCTGGCAACGCGACGCGAAACCCTAACAGGCGGTGTGTTTACTGATACACCCCTGTAACCATGGCAACGCCAGGCAGTGTTCGTAAAAAAGGCCCTTCTCAGGGCCAACCAACTCCTATCACCCCGATGACCACCCGCACGCATATGGACTCCGATCCTGCTCTAATGACTACCCCACGCACACACCAGAACCCCGAATCAACACACATAACGCTCCCGTTTATTGAAATCAGAACACTGTCTGACAGAGATCCCCCGGCATCCCCGGACGAGGAACCGCTCGCACTGCTCTCACCTAAAACAATCAACATCCGCAATTATGAGAGAGACCTGCCTAAAAAACACATCATCGATATGAGCCCGCTAGGCCGCGCTGAGCGGAGGATGCGTGAGGACGATGATGCGGCCTCCGAAGAGAGGCTCGCCAAAACCCGCAACCACCCAGCCCGGCCGAGACAACCCATTCCTAGGGACCATTGCACAAGTAGAACCGCTGCCCCAGAGGCGTAGATCTCAACAGAGACAGAGATTACCCACTCAACACACTGAAACTGCCTCGCAAGACTCGCAAGAGACGCCTTTAATGCCCAGAAAAGCCAAAATCATTAAACCGCCCACGCAAACGCTTGAGATCCCACAAACAGCGACTTCGTCGCACTCGTCCTCGCAACCGCCTATGCGACCTGCCGCGTCATCTGGGAGCGCGGCCAATAGGAGGCCACCGTCGGCAAAAATCGCGCCTCCGGCCTCGTTCGCGACAGCGGTGACACAACCCCACTCGAAAATCACTCGAACTATCTCTGAAGCATGCCAGCCAATCACGAGGCCGGTAGAACCAATTTCGGGGCTCTACGGAACGTCTAGCCAGCCGTCGACGTTATCGGCCACCGCTCACCCGACGGTCCAACTGAACAAGGAGGCAACTGTAATTCTGGGAAAAGCCGCAACTAACAGATACCCCCCGGTTGTGGTTGAAGAGCTGCCTGACTGTCACCACCATCTGGCAGTGATAGCGGACCAGCTAGGCAGAAACGCGAAGGCCCGTCCTTTCGGTAAGGGGGTTCGTTTCCTCCCTGAAGACGAAACTGAATACAGACTCCTACAAAAATACTTCACTGAATTAGAGACGTCCCAAAACATCAAATGGTACTCATACTCCCTGCCAGAAGATCAACCTCTTAAAGTCGCCATTAAGGGCTTACCCGAGTGGACCGACCCTGACGACCTGAAAACCGCCCTCAGCCAGAAGGGAATGAAGCCAGAGCTTGCAAAGTTCATTCCGGCCAGAGGAGGACGCCCAGGAGGGGTATTTTACGCCGCCTTCAAAAAAGATCCCAGCTTAGTTCCAGCCATCTACAACGTAGACGAGCTCATGAGATTTTCAAACATAAAAATTGAGGCATGGATAGTGAAGACTGGTCCCTCTCAGTGCCACAAATGTCAACAGTTCCGCCACAGCTCATACAACTGTCATAGGGAGACCAAATGTGTGAGATGTGGCGGACCGCACTCCGTACGGGACTGTGATCGCTCCCGAGACCAGCCGCCTACCTGCGCAAACTGCGCAACATCAGGAATGCGTACTGGAACTCGTCGACCACCTCGAGACTCGGACTTCGCCTTCAACATCACGCAGAGAATAAGGGGTACGAGATTCACGGCCCAGACGAACCTACACGTTTTGGACCGTCTTCTCAGGACACCATAGACTTTGCCATTGTCTCAAAGATTCCCCGGCAAACTGTGTCGCTTGATCTACCTTCCGATCACCGCCCAGTGTTGATGGAATTCGACCTAACGCCCGTAAGAGCTTACTATCCGCGTTCCAGACTAATAACAGACTGGGACGCGTTCACCAACATATTAAACCTAACAACACCCACGAGACGAATACTCACAGTGCAGGACGTCGACTGCCTAGTGCAGGAACTGACTGACTGCATTCAGAACGCCGCAGAGCAAGCCTCACACATAGTCTCTGTAGAAAGGAAACTGCCTCCTCTACCTAAGAGAATACGAGAGCTAATCACCGACAAAAGGCGCCTCAGACGAGTCTGGCAGTACTCGAGATGTCCCACAGTGAAGGCACAACTAAACAGTTTGATTGATCGTGTCAAAACTGAGCTAGACGATCACGCCAGCCAGTCATGGGAAGCCCACATCAACACGGTAGGAGACAGTGTGCCGTCGACCCACAGACTATGTCGTAACCTGTCGGCAACACCCCAACCCACCCGCCCACTACTAGTGCAAGTGCAATTATATTTCACCGCCCAAAGCAGAGCAGAAGCTTTCGCGACAGCACTTGAGCCGCAATTTCACCCAAACCCGATAGTAGACGTCAATCACAACCAAAATATCATCCGCTTTACGGAGAGCTACCCACCAGTACGAGACACAGCAAACGCACCAGTCGACCCGCCGTTTTTCGTATCACCTGGAATGGCGCAACGGGTGCTGAAAATTATTGACCCCAGAAAAGCGCCGGGCGCAGACCGTATCTCCAACAATATGTTACGTCACCTACCATCGAAAACAGTTGCAACTCTAACTCGCATTTATAACGGCGCACTACGGCTCGGCTACTTCCCGAATAGCTGGAAGCTCGGGGTCGTTATTATGTTGCCGAAACCAGGAAAAAACACACAGAATCCAGACAACTATCGCCCTATTTCATTATTAAATACTATGGCTAAAGTATTCGAGAGACTCCTACTGACGACACTAAACCCGAACGTCACACTTAGACCCGAACAATTCGAATTTAGGGAAGGCCATTCTACAACGCTCCAGCTTACACGAGTTATCGATACAATAATTAAATGCCACGCGAAAAATGGGCACGCTGCGGCTGTCTTCCTAGACGTGCAACGAGCCTTTGATCTCGTGTGGCACGACAGCCTGCTCTACAAGTTAGCGAATAACACAACAGCAGAAGATCGCCTCTATCGGATTATAAAATCCTTTCTTAAGGATAGAAGAGCCGCCGGCTACTTGGGAGTTACTATAGATAGAAACCTGTCATTCTCAAAACATGTGGACACCACACTAAAGAACGCGAGAGCCGCCAAGAGGGCGCTACGTCCGATTCTGGGATCTAGGTTGCCTATTCGCACTCGAATAGGCATATATAAAACTTATATTAGATCCAGACTGACGTATGCCGCCCCTGCGTGGTATGGCTGCCTTTCCGACCCGCTGAAAAAGTCTCTGCAGTCGTTCCAGAACTCAGTTTTTCGATTGCTGGTCGCAGCGCCTCGCTACGTCAGAAATCGAACTATTACACGAGACCTGAAGGCCGAAAGCATCGAGGACTTCGTCAGACGCCTAGCGATCAGGATATTTAACAGAGCGGACACATCGGCGCACCCCCACATTAGAGGGATCGCGCCGCTGCATGCCAGACCGCCAGAAAGACGACCTTCTCAAGACAGCCTCTCACGGGGTAAAACCCGTCTGAAAATAAGATTTAGGCTACAAGTTAGAGAGCTTGCCAGCCAGCGAGCTCGATTGACTGACATCATAGAGGCAAACTCCTAGGACTTTAGCCTCGACCAACAGACCTGGCCGTGAAATAGCGGTCAGAGAGGACGCCACCGCCAGAGGGGCTTCCCTGACGCGGTTTCCCCGCTTTCCCCACATGGGGCGAGCGAGATGAACCCCCGCGCGAGGGCAACGCGTAGTAGATGTCAAAATGGTAGTTACACCTTTAAAAAAAAAAACGTGAAGAGGCATTTATGAAGGCCGGCATGACAGCGACGACCGACGAAGGATGGCGTATCTCTCAGTGTTCCGTTGCTTTTAGATTGTACTGTGTGTGTGTTACTATCAGCCATTATGCAGTCATTTTGCCGTGCTACAATAAAAAAATACAATAGGTACTCAATACAGTTTTTATCATTTAGAAAAACAAACAAGAAATAAATATAATGATATAATACGCGAAGAAAAACCTTTGTACCCCTTATTATGGCTGATTTTCGACCGTTGGATGACCGCTAGTATTAAGAAAAAGCGCATAAATATTACCAAACACAAGATTACATAACATAAAATTGATAAAAAACATAAACGGATACATGACAGACTAAGATCTTGATAAAAACATCGGTTATTATAATCCTTTTTCCTTACTACATTAGCAACCAATCCTTTTGTTGAGGACTAACTGATGCCCACGACTTTGTCTACGTCATTTATTATCTTAAAATTGTATTTGATTTACAAAGGAAAGAACATCACACCGCTTGTCGTACGGGAGACTGAGGATGGTTGACTAAATACCAAAACTCGAGCTACTCGAAAGTACTGTGTTATCTGTTTAGGCACGAAAAACCGTTGTATCTCCCCACTCAATAATATGGAATGCGGCATCATGTACTCACGTCGTCTGAGACCATAGTGGCCCACGTTGAAGCTATTCCTGGTTTCAGCATGAATGGGTCGGCTCGCCTGTGGTAGTACCACCCTCTCATAGGAAACCGACGTGAAGTAATAATCTTGCATTGTTGCGTTTCGTTTGGTTAGTGTGACCTCCGAAGGCCCACCTCCCTCCCCTTCGCCCTAAACACTGGCTGGCAACTCACTTGAGACTCCACTGGTGTGTCTATGGTCTATAATCACTTAACATCAGGTGAACACCCGTTCGTTTACCTCATATGACATTAAAAAAAATCGAATAACAATAAATGTAAGTAATTACTCGTTGTTATCTATTTTAAAACAATTTAATATAAGAGTTTAATAGTTTATCTTTATATTACGTAGCATTTATTTTTATTTCGCCGCAGCTTTAAGGTTATTATGAGACGTGGCTCAAAATTACAAAGACATATGGGGTTAGTAGTCTATATTTTAATGGGGTTGGTTGACCACCTAATCAATCTAGTGCATAATAGTCGCAACATAGTTTACATAATATGTAACGGTCTGGCAAAGTCTAATTTAAATTTGTTATTTTAGAACCAGGTGGGCATGAAAAAAAGACTGGTCGAGCAAGTACACCTAAAGATTTGATATCTTTTTTATTATAAGTTATTTTTAACAAAAAAGTATCAATTCTACCTCAATCGACTCTGGAGAGCGCTGGCTACATAGAAAATAGATAAATATTTAGTGTTGACGAAGATCTCGCGCACAATTACTTTTTGTAATTGTTATCCTTTTTCTGTGTGGATTATCTATTGATTACTTACTTCTTAGTAAACTTACCCCTAGCAAAAAGACTACCAACCCCGGGCATGCGGTAGGCTGACTCATTTTTGTTATTTTATAAGATCAAGCCTATATAAAAAAAATAAAAATAAAAGAATTAAAAAGCCTGTTTGTTCCACTACACTGTTACATTTAAATACATTTTTTTATTTGTCATTGATTTTCGTGGACCCCTTTTCGGGTGAAGGCCTCCTCCAGAGAAAGCCAAGTGTCGCGACTCCTTGCAGTGTCTATCCAGCTCCTACCAGCTATAGATTGTAGTTCGTCTCTCCACCGAGCTTTTGACCTTCCTCTACTTCTATATCCATGAGGCCCGTTCCACAGAGTTACAGTTTTTGTCCATCTGTTATCTGGGATACGAGCCACATGTCCTGCCCATCTCCATTTTAAGCTACGAGCGAAGCTCTATACTTTGCAAGCCTGTATACTATATTATAGTCTGTTGTGATTTTTTTTTTCGTCTATTGTCCAAGCTTAATACTGTATGTATATAATGTATAATGTAATATATCTGATTATATTCGGTGTTATTACAAAAAAGTTAAATACGTATTGAACCCTGGCTTTAAAAAGGTCTCATATTAAACGCACCGTGGTCGCTGAATGTTCGCCATCGTGCTCTTTTGTCTCGTTTTGGTTACGTTAGGTTAGACTTACAAAAAAAGAATAACGCGAACTGGCCTCGGACGAGCGTGGTGCACTTATTAGGAAACTTTTTTAAACGAAGTATTTAATACGTATTTAACTTTTTTGTAATAACACCGATTAAGTTTTACGATAGTCTGTACTAAAATAACAAAAATATATGCGACTTAAATGAAATTCAGTCATTTAGCAGCGATGCGTGTTCATACAAACAGATAGACAGACAGACATTACAGAAAATGATTGAAATGAACTTTATTACTTACTAGCTGTACCCGTAGCTCCGCTCGCGTTTTGTTATAAATCGTATTAAACAATTATAAAATTGTGAAACTATATACAATTATAGAAATGCTCTTTAAAGACAATTGTAAGTACAACGCGCACACCACTAAAAATAACATGTAACGTGTACATTAGATATATAAATGCTTACAGCGTGCCAAATAAGGTTTGTCATCAGCAATATTTAAAACCTTAATCCACCATATAACTACCTTAGTGCTCACTTACACTGTATAAGGAACTAATGAAACAAGACAACAGCTAGTCTTGGTGAAACTGAGGAAATGCGGGCTGATCATGTCAGTGAGCTCAAGCAGCCCTTGGAACTCGTATCTGTATGGGGAACAAGTAACTTGGTTGAGATCAATGCCAAGAAAACACAGGTTTGCGTGTTCTCATGTAAAAAATCCCCGTTTTATCCTCTTCTCACTCTTCAGGACGACTCAGTTGCAAAACGTGACAGCCTAAGCATCCTAGGGATTAATATCCGAAGCGACCTCAACCTCAGGGACCACATTGGGAGTGTTATCTCTACAACATCTAAGAGATTGGGCATCCTGAATAGAGTGAGACGGTTTTTCACGCCTGGTCAGCTATGCCTTCTCTATAAGGCACAAGTTAGGCCGTGCATGGAATACTGTTCTCATCTCTGGGACGGTTCC
>MU159219.1:181646-222198 GCA_015888305.1 Antheraea pernyi | reverse complement strand
TGTCATAGGTGGCAAACGAACAGGTGGGTCACCTGCTGTTAAGTGATCACCACCATCCATGCACACTAACAACCCCAGAGGAGTCGTAAGTGCGTTGCCATCTTTCGGAGGGAAGGGTTAGGGGAGGGAAAAGGAGAGGAGAGGGGAGGGGAGATGGGTCTCCGGCGCTCTCACTGACCGAACGAAACGCAACAATGCAAGCACTGTTACTTGACGTCGGTGTTTCTATGAGAGGGTGGTACTACCCCGGGCGAGCCGACCCATTCATGCTGAAACCAATAATAGTTTCAGCGTGGCTCTACCACCATTTTCAGTTTAATTTGTTTACGGCCTTATACTTTATCTTAGCTATTATTGCAGCCGTTTTTATTGGGTTATTTTGTATTATATATTTGATATTTACTGAGGTATATAGTATTCTAATAGAATGGTGGCTAATTCTATAGTTTCTTAGGTAATAATCTTAGCTTTTACAATAAAGTCCCAAAACATATTACCGATTTGCCAGACTGTAAATTTAAGCGCCATGTAAAATTTTAGTATCGAAAGGTTATTATAGAATTGATCAATACGTGAACGACGGTGATGTCTGGAATTGACTCCTCTGTGCATCCATTAAAAACTGTATTGTAACGTATAATGTATTCGAAATATATATAGGTTTTTTAATATGGTACCCGATCGAGTTTCTTGCCGGTTCTTCTAGATGACTGGGTTGTTTTCCGATCCGGCGGTGCTTTTGACGTTCATAAGCGCCTTATTAGGACCTAAACTGAATAAAGTATTTAAGATTTGATTTGATTCTTATGAAATTCCAGGGAGTTTTGTTAACGTGACCTTTGGCAAGCTTATCAATTAAAAAAATATAATAAAAAATTCTGAAAATACTTTTTTCCGCACCATCTAAAAATCTAAACCTTTACATATAAATCTCTCATACTTAATCCTACTTACTTATACAGCCTACAATGTTTATACAGAATGTAATGTGTTTCCTCCTTTCTATAACATGGGGTCCTTAAAGCGGAACGTTAAGAGGCATTTATGCAGGCCGGCATGACAGCGGCGACCGACGAAGGATGGCGTATCTCTCGGTGGTCCGTTACTTTTAGATTGTACTGTGCTTACTATCAGGCATTGAGCAGTCACTTTGCCGTGCTACAATAAAAAAATACGATAGGTACTCAATACAGTTTTTATAAACAAATAAGAAATAAATATAATGATATAATACGCGAAGAAAAACCTTTGTACCCCTTATTATGGCTGATTTTCGACCGTTGGATGACCGCTAGTATTAAGAAAAAGCGCATAAATATTACCAAACACAAGATTACATAACATAAAATAATAAAAAACAAAACCGGATACATGACAGACTCAGATCTTAATAAAAACATCGGTTATTATAATCCTTTTTTCCTTACTACATTAGCAACCAATCCTTTTTTTGAGGACTAACTGATACCCACGACTTTGTCTGCGTCGTTTATTATCTTAAAATTTTATTTTATTTACAAAGGAAATAACATCACACCGCTTGTCGTAGGGGAGACTGGGGATGGTTGACTAGTTACCATACGGAATGCCGCATCATGTACTCACGTCGCGTCGTCTGAGATAGTGGGCCACGTTGAAGCTATTCCTGGTTTCAGCATGAATGGGTCGGCTCGCCCGCGGTAGTACCACCTCTCATAGAAAACCGACGTGAAGTAATAATGCTTGTTGCATTGTTGCTTTTTCTCGAACTGACTCCGCTATTGATCTAGCAAGGTCTTAACAGCTTCACCGGACTACGTTGCATTGTTGGGTTTCGTTTGGTCAGTGAGACCTCCGGAGGCCCACCTCCCCACCACTCCCCTCTCCTCTCCCCCTCCCTCCCCTTCTCCCGAAACACTGGCTGGCAACGCACTTGAGACTCCACTGGTGTATGGCTATGGACGGTGGTGATCACTTAACATCACCTGAACCACCCGTTCGTTTACCTCATATGATATTTAAAAAAATCGAATAACAATAAATGTAAGTAATCACTTGTTGTTATCTATTTTAAAACTATTTAATATAAGAGTTTAATAGTTTATCTTTATATTACGTAGCATTTTTAGATTTCGAAATCTATCCAGTAGTTTTAAGTGATGCGCGCACAATGATCGAGGTCTATTATTTTATTTATTTAGAAGTCTAGTTTCTACCCGCGACTTCGTGCCCGTGGAATAGTTACTTTGGGCTAACACTAACAAGCAATGGAGGCTCTCAAAAGGAAAATAAAAAACGATTTTGAAACATTCTTCATTGATACTCCGTTCATATTGGTCTTAGCGTGATGATAGCCTCCCTCGATAAATGAGCTATCTAACACTGAAAGAATTTTTCAAATCGGACCAGTAGTTCCTGAGATTAGCGCGTTCAACCAAACAAACAAACCTTCCAGCTTTATAATATCTATATATTAATACGTGAAGCCTAAAGTTTGTATCCCTTTTTAACAGAATTGGGCGAACGGATGAACGTGAAATTTGGCATAGTTAAAGTTTATATGGAGGAAAAGCAGAAACCTATTTATTTTATATAAAATGCATTAGAAGTACATTAAATTAATTAAAATATGCATTACTCACACTAATGCTTCAATTTTACACAACATATACACACACATGTAAATAAAAAAGATATTTTGACATCTGTCAATAACGCACTTCAAAAAAGGTTGCGAAGGAGGTTGCTATGCTCGACTGTATGTATTTTTTAACCGACTTCGAAAAAGGAGGAGGTTACTACGTTCGGTTGTATATATTTTTTAAAAATCAGATATATTTATGAACACTAAAATGGGGAAATATTTTTTTACACAAAAAAAACCGCCCTCGATGTGAAAAACGAATAAGGCACTAAAAAGCGAAAAATAACTTAATTATTAAATACCCCGAATTAAATAAAAAATATTGATATTTGAACTACCTAATTATATATTTGAAGTCGATGCCATTGATAAAAGAACCCCAATAAAGTTCAAAATTCAATGAGCTATGGTCGAATGTCGACCGCTGGGCGCCCACTAGTTAGTATAGATTAGTACCGCTATAATCCAATGGGTGACTAGACTATTAAAAAGTGTCTTCTATATCGGGTTCCAAATATATGGTGGCTCCTGGTTAACATTCTCAAGAGGGGAGGGTATAGAGGAAGGGAAGATGCGTCTCCGACGCTCTCACTGACCGAACGAAACGCAACAATGCAAGCACTGTTACTTCACGTCGGTTTTCTATGAGAGAGTGGTAGTACCCCGGGCGAGCCGACCCATTCATGCTGAAACCAGTAATAATTTCAGAGTGGCTCTACCACTATTGATTACCGATGCTCGTGCACAATAACCAAGCAGTATTACGCAACATGCGACCAATATTACACAATGTCGGGTCGCGTAACGCAATATCACTACATATTATAAAACAAAGGCCTCTGCCACGTCTGTCTGTCTGTCTGTTCGCGAAAAACTCAAAAACTAAAGAATTTCATGAGGTTTTCATCAGTAGATAAAGTGATTCAAGGGGAAGGTTTAGGTATACCTAAAATAAGACCCGCTAATTATAAATAAAAACACGTACATGACAGACTAAGATCCCAACAAAATTATCACTGTTATAGTCTGTGGAAGTGAGGTAGATGGGAAATAATACCATAGAGCATGAATTCCGAGACGCCATAACCTCGGGGGTGTAGGGGGTGTCGAATAACATCATAAGACTTGAGACACCCAAACCACCTGCACGTGTTGCACCCTTGTGAATAACGAACAAGGCAATGGCGAAAGCGGGGTGGTAGGGTTTTACAGCCTGACTGGGTCACAACCACCATGTGTATGGCGAAAAAGCCCGTCACAGTGGTTCGCTTCTGCGGATCGCGTTTCGGGATCAGCCTGTGCATATCCAGCTTTTCGCAGGCCGGCATGACAGTGGCGACCGGTGATGGATTGTGTGTCACTCGGTGGTCGCCTTTGTTTTGGGATTGTACTGTGCTTACCATCAGACATAGTGGAGTCATTTTGCCGTGCTCCAATAAAAAATAAAAAAAACACCATGGAAAGTTCTAACAAGGACGCCATCTTCTTTTGGGGCATTGAAATTATCACAAGACACTTACTCCAGAATTGGCAATTATGAAATGACGTCTGACTTGGCTGCAAGGTCTTGGTTCCTTTTCCTTAGAATGAAAAAAAGGAAATAAAAAGGGTGTCTATGACATATTTAACAAGGAATGCAATGGGAATAAAAAAATATGCCATATTTTGTATATCTACTTTACACATGTGAAATCAAGTTGTGAATCAATCTTCAGGGTAATAAACGAAGGTTACCCAGTAGCTTTACTGTTAAAAAAGGATACGACAAAAAGTCTAAAAATTTACTCTAAAAAAGTAATTTCCAGTCAATAAATAATGTAAACCTTTCTCGTTAAAAAACACACGCTGGTGTATCTTTTACAACCGAAATACATTTTAAAAAGGGTTCTCTACCTTCAGTTTGTGCACGTTTTTAGCTGAATGACGCAAAACGTTATAACCTTATCCGTGTATTCGCCACTGTAGCAATAACCTTTTATGGTTTGAAATGTTTTTGGTCCGGTTTTCCCTCATTCGGGACATATGCTGTACCATTTTAATGAAGCCATATTATTTTGCCGCATCATTTTTCCCCTTGTGCTTTTTTTATTATTCCTATTGGATAAAGATCATGCCTGTTTATTATATGGAATAATAAAGAATTGAAATTTTAACAACTGATAAAACCGACTTCAACAAAGCAATTCTAATAATTGCGCCAATACGTCCTTGGTCATAGTTAGGTACCTAGTCTTGGGCTGTCATAATCTTCATACATGTTTTTATCGTTGTGGGTAATTTTAAAACTATACCGTGTTACTACAAAAAAGTTAAATACGTATTAAATACTTGGTTTAAAAAAGTTTCCAAATAAATGCACCGCGCTCGCCCGAGGCAAGTTAGCGTTATCCTTTTTTACAAGTCTAACCTAACGTAAGTAGAGCGATACAAAAGAGCAAGACGGCGAACATTCGGCGACCGCGGTGCATTTAATATGAGACCTTTTTAAAGCCAAGATTCAATACGTATTTAACTTTTTTGTAATAACACCGATAATGTCTATCTAAACTAGACATGTTATAAGTCATAGTTTTGATCTATTAAATACTCAAAGTAAATAAAGTATTTAATTTGACGTGGATTAATTTATCATTCTTGTCAAAATAGATTCTTAATAAATAAGCAATTAATCTATACACATAATAATGAGAATGTAAATCGAACGTACCTGTATTTTTTAGATTTTTGGTGAAAAAAATTGTTGTAGGTATCTTGGACTTGGATTTTGCTGATAAAATTTTAGCCAGCCTGTGTTTGGGAGGATGGGGAGCGGAGGGAGGGAGAGGGGAGAGGAGGTAAGGGAGAGTGGGCCTTCGGCGCTCTCACTGACCAAACGAAACGCAATAATGCAAGCACTGTTACTTCACGTCGATTTTCTGTGAGACGGTGGTACAACCTCGGGCGAACCGACCCATTAATGCTGAAACCAGTAATAGCTTCAGCGTGGCTCTACCACCTACAAAACCATAACCTGTATGTAAACCATACGAATGAACTCCTCTAAACGATAATGAAAGCCGTATCGAAATAGGATACGTAATTTATAAGAACAGACGGGAAATACACTTTTATAAATGAAATAAAGTAAATTTTCAAAAAAAAGTATTAACCGACTTCAATATCAATCAAAAACCCATAAGGCACTAAAAAGCGGAAAATAAATAGTTTATCAAATTAACCAAATTAAATAAAACATATGAATATGTGTGCTACCTAGAGATGTACTGGAAGTCGGTACCAACCAAAATTTTTGTATTACAGAGACGCGAGATTGGACTTAAACTTTGTACTTATGTAGATGATATGATTTTCGGTTTGGTTGGCACCGACTTCCAATACAACTCTAGGTAGCACACATATTTATATGTTTTATTTAATTTGGTTAATTTGATAAACTATTTATTTTCCGCTTTTTAGTGCCTTATGGGTTTTTGATTGATATTGAAGTCGGTTAATACTTTTTTTTGAAAATTTACTTTATTTTTCCATTCACGCAGCGGAAACTCTCAAGAGGAAAAAAAAACCGATTTTGAAATATTCTTTATTAGTGCTCCGTTCATATTGGTCTTAGCGTGATTATATATAGCCTATAACCTTTCTCGATAAATGAGCTATATACCAATGAAATAATTTTTCAAATCGGACCAGTAGTTCCTGAGATTACCCTCTACAACGTCACAAATTCAAAAACTTTACCTCTTTATAATATCTAATAACTGATCCGTGCCCACTTCGTTAAAAAAAAAAAAAAAAAAAAAAAAAAAAAAAAAAAAAAAAAAAAAAAAAAAAAAAAAAAAAAAAAAAAAAAAAAAAAAAAAAAAAAAAAAAAAAAAAAAAAAAAAAAAAAAAAAAAAAAAAAAAAAAAAAAAAAAAAAAAAAAAAAAAAAAAAAAAAAAAAAAAAAAAAAAAAAAAAAAAAAAAAAAAAAAAAAAAAAAAAAAAAAAAAAAAAAAAAAAAAAAAAAAAAAAAAAAAAAAAAAAAAAAAAAAAAAAAAAAAAAAAAAAAAAAAAAAAAAAAAAAAAAAAAAAAAAAAAAAAAAAAAAAAAAAAAAAAAAAAAAAAAAAAAAAAAAAAAAAAAAAAAAAAAAAAAAAAAAAAAAAAAAAAAAAAAAAAAAAAAAAAAAAAAAAAAAAAAAAAAAAAAAAAAAAAAAAAAAAAAAAAAAAAAAAAAAAAAAAAAAAAAAAAAAAAAAAAAAAAAAAAAAAAAAAAAAAAAAAAAAAAAAAAAAAAAAAAAAAAAAAAAAAAAAAAAAAAAAAAAAAAAAAAAAAAAAAAAAAAAAAAAAAAAAAAAAAAAAAAAAAAAAAAAAAAAAAAAAAAAAAAAAAAAAAAAAAATACAGACGAATTGATAACCTCCTCCTTTTTTTGAAGTCGGTTAAAAAATGGTTATCTACTGAAGTTGTCATAACTCAGTTGATTGCGTGTTCGGACCCGAAAAGCAACTTTTTTTATAACATTTCTTTACTAGATTGGCTCATATAGTTACTTAATTACACTGATTAAATCGAGATTTAATACAAGATTAGATCGCTTTTTATCTTCTCACCAGGATCTGTATGACCTTGATCTAGACATGCCGATAAAACTTATATATAGGTCTCTATAAACTGTTGAATAAGTTCTATTTTCATTTCTTTAATATTAAGTTGCATTCGCTCTAGCCCTGACCGATTTATTTTGAGGATTGTACTTTGTTTGACCATATAATTGTTTATTATAAGTCTATATACTAAATCTTGAGAATTGTTTTTTAAAGATTTTTTATATTCATCCCTAGCAGGCCGTACATGAGTTTATAATTAACTAGCCTCTGCCCGCGACTTCACGCAGCGTGATTATATATAGCCTATAATATATCTCGATAAATGAGCTATATACCAATGAAAGAATTTTTCAAATCGGACCAGTAGATTACCCTCTACAACGTCACAAACTCAAAAACTTTACCTCTTTATAATATCTAATACCTGATCCGTGCCCACTTCGTTGGGCTGTAAATATTTATAAAAAACTACTTTTCGTGATTTAAATATAAAAGTTACAGATATCCTGTCGGTGACTTTTTTGTGGGCATTATCAAGCTTTACAACTTTTCTCTGGAACTCAATCATATATCTCTCATTGTTAAGGTAGCGTTCGTAAGAAACGTTTTCGTTCGACCTTTTTTTCTCCGACTTACTTTGTAAATCCGACTTTCACAAAAAATTCGTTTCATCTTTCGGGTTAATATATAGCCTATGATACTCACAAACAGCGTGGCTTTCTATTGGTAAAAGAATTTTTGAAATCGGTTTAGTACATCCAGATATTACCCCCCACAACGTCACAAACTCACAAACTTTACCTGTTTATAATATTAGTATAGATTATAACTATATTATATTATAGTAAATATAGTATAGATTATTGTTATTATAGATTTGTAGTTCTCAAAGTTTCTTTCGAAAACCTATTCTTACATTAAAAAATCATCTTCGTGTAGAAGAAACGTCTATATGTCTGTTAGTGTCCTTATAACTCAAAACCTCTTAAGCTGTTTACATTTTTTAAATCTAATTATAAGTTTATTCTCTGCTCAGATATCTGTATATATTTTGTTACATTAGTATATATATAGCAAGTAAGGAAGATAATAGTAAATTATGTATACACTAAGTTGAGAAGTTGAACTGAACTTATTTGGTTTACTTTTTTGTTGTTATGTTTGTAACCTCCTGTATCCTGTAACCTGTATGGGACCTCGCGAATCATTAAAAACGAAATTCCAGGAATTCGGTATCTTAACTCTGCCCTCCCAATACATTCTTGATAATTTAATGTATGTCCGGAAAAACTTTGAAAAACTGAATTTAGTAAAAGACCGGCATAATCTAAACACTAGAAACTGTAATAAACTGGTGGTCCCATGTTTCAGACTTAGCAAAACCAGTAATAGTTTTTTAGGTAATAGTGTTAGGTTCTACAATAAAGTCCCAAAGCATGTTACCGATTTGCCGGACTGTAAATTTAAGCGCCATGTCAAACGGGTTTTAGTTTCAAAAGGATATTATAGAATGGATCAGTGTGTGAATGATAATGATGTCTGGAATTGACTCCTCTCTGTGCATCCACTAAAAGCATTGTATAATGTATTGGAAATATATGTTTAAAAAATGTACCCGATCGAGTGTCATGCCGGTTCTTCTCGATGACTGGGTTGTTTTCTGAACCGGTGGTAGTCTTTGACATTCGTAAGTGCCTTATTAGGGCCTAAACTGAATAAAGTATTTTTGATTTGATTTGAATGCCGGGACAAGGTTTGTATGAAAGAAAATTTTTGAAAAATTCTATGAATATGTGGAAAATTTGTGTCAAACATATCTATATAAAATTGACTGAGTGAAACATAAAACAGATCTTAGAAATATTGACAGATTGACCTATAGTGGTTCATTTGTTATTCCATTACATGGTTGTACTATGAGGGCAGGATTTAGTTTCATTCTCATCGTTAATACATCCGCACGAAACCGGTGCAAGTAGCTAGAATAATATAAAATAAAAATTAACTATTTATTTCGCAAACATACGTTTTAATAAACATGGGAGCATAATAATTGTACACAAGAACAAGACAATATAACAAACCACTTCGTAGGTTTTAAGAACAATATAAATTGCTCATATCCATCATTCGACACAAAAAGTAGACGTAACTATACGTTTGTAGCGTTCGTGTAATTCTCTCATTACTCAAATTCTTGTAGCAATAAGCGAAGGTAACTTTTTGTTACATTTTTTCAAGCTATAAATGATCTTCGCTAACATACCTGAAACAATATATTCTTCTATACTAATATTCTAAAGAGGTAAAGTTTGTGAGTTGTGACGTTGTAGGGGGTAATCTCAGGAACTACTGGTCCGATTTGAAAAAATATTTCAGTGTTATATAGCTCATTTATCGGGGAAGGTTATAGGCCTAATAAATATATATCATAGCGCTAAAACCGATAGGAGCGGAGCACTAATGAAGAATGTTAGAAAATCAGGGTTTTTTTCCTCTTGAGAGCTTCCGCTGCGTGTTAGCGTTTGCCCAAAGTAACTATTCCACGCAGACGAAGTTGCGGGCAGAGGCTAGTGATATTATAAGTAAAACGCTGTAGATACATCATAAGCGCTTCGACAGCACCTTATTAAAACTTGCCAAACTAGCTTATTTTTGACGTCAATCCGCCCGTATCCGACCAACATAAAACTATTTCTTTTTCACCACCGCTATTGAGAATATGCCATCTTACTTGCACATTTAATCTAAGACAGTGCGGCGTCTTACTTCGTTACTTACGCATGTGTGCGTTATAGTGCCATTTGCTTTGTCAAAACGTCATGTAGGCTCTCTTTAATTATAATATCATTGATTGTAAGTACAAAATAAGCTAAAAATTGGATTCTTATACCCTATTAACTTAAGCATATACATCTTATTCTATGCTGAAATGTGGTTGATCCCGACGAAATTGAATTTGTAGATGGATACTTGTAAATAAAAAAGAAAAAATATATGTGTTCTCGGTTGAGCGAATAACTGAATACAATTATGCATACAATTTATAATAAACAGAACAACGAACATTACCCTGACTTCTCTACTACATTCATTGTAACAGTATTAATAAATCAAAATCGAAACTACGATTCACAAAGCGAGCAATTATTTCAACTGCATTGTGATACAACTCAAACCGGCTGCGTTTTAAATTCGCTTTTCATATAAACGAACGATCGATCCACTTAGAATATTAAATTGAATCGGCCGTAGCATATTGTTCGTCCATTAAAGATTATATTTCTAAAGTAGCTGTCACAATCAAAGCTTCAAACTATCAATAATTAATTATTATAAATCCTTTGTTGAGTTTTCTTAACAGGTTTGCTTAAATCTTCAAATTTTTATATCGAGTTGTTTATACTTTATTGGTTTTGATATTTGAACACATTCTCAAATGAAATTAAATGATAATATTGCTTAGAATGATACGAGTATAACGCAAAACCTATATAAGGACTGGTTTTCAAATGCAGTGAAGAAAACCTGCTCATTGCAAGATTCAAAACGACGTCGATCATTACGGTGCAGTGTCCGAATTTACAACCTACATTTAAAACAGGATTAGCATGAAGTAAACTGCTTGTTGTCAAGCGGCTGAGTGCGTTAAGCGCTCGTCTTAATAGTCCGGTGAAGCTGTAAAACCCCGTCAGACCAATGATAATTTAATGTATGTCCGTAAAAACTTTGAAAAACTGAATTTAATAAAAGACGGGCATAATCTAAATACTAGAAACTGTAATAAACTGGTGGTCCCGTGTTTCAGACTTAGCAAAACCAGTAATAGTTTTTTAGGTAATAGTGTTAGGTTCTACAATAAAGTCCCAAAGCATGTTACCGATTTGCCGGACTGTAAATTTAAGCGCCATGTCAAACGGGTTTTAGTTTCAAAAGGATATTATAGAGTGGATCAGTATGTGAATGATAATGATGTCTGGAATTGACTCATCTCTGTGCATCCACTAAAAGCATTGTATAATGTATTGGAAATATATGTTTAAAAAATGTACCCGACCGAGTGTTTTGCCGGTTCTTCTCGATGACTGGGTTGTTTTCTGAACCGGTGGTAGTCTTTGATATTCATAAGTGCCTTATTAGGGCCTAAACTGAATAAAGTATTTTTGATTTGATTTGAATGCCGGGACAAGGTTTGTATGAAAGAAAATTTTTGAAAAATTCTATGAATATGTGGAAAATTTGTGTCAAACATATCTATATAAAATTGACTGAGTGAAACATAAAACAGATCTTAGAAATATTGACAGATTGACCTATAGTGGTTCATTTGTTATTCCATTACATGGTTGTACTATGAGGGCAGGATTTAGTTTCATTCTCATCGTTAATACATCCGCACGAAACCGGTGCAAGTAGCTAGAATAATATAAAATAAAAATTAACTATTTATTTCGCAAACATACGTTTTAATAAACATGGGAGCATAATAATTGTACACAAGAACAAGACAATATAACAAACCACTTCGTAGGTTTTAAGAACAATATAAATTGCTCATATCCATCATTCGACACAAAAAGTAGACGTAACTATACGTTTGTAGCGTTCGTGTAATTCTCTCATTACTCAAATTCTTGTAGCAATAAGCGAAGGTAACTTTTTGTTACATTTTTTCAAGCTATAAATGATCTTCGCTAACATACCTGAAACAATATATACTTCTATACTAATATTATAAAGAGGTAAAGTTTGTGAGTTTGTGACGTTGTAGGGGGTAATCTCAGGAACTACTGGTCCGATTTGAAAAAATATTTCAGTGTTATATAGCTCATTTATCGGGGAAGGTTATAGGCCTAATAAATATATATCATAGCGCTAAAACCGATAGGAGCGGAGCACTAATGAAGAATGTTAGAAAATCAGGGTTTTTTTCCTCTTGAGAGCTTCCGCTGCGTGTTAGCGTTTGCCCAAAGTAACTATTCCACGCAGACGAAGTTGCGGGCAGAGGCTAGTGATATTATAAGTAAAACGCTGTAGATACATCATAAGCGCTTCGACAGCACCTTATTAAAACTTGCCAAACTAGCTTATTTTTGACGTCAATCCGCCCGTATCCGACCAACATAAAACTATTTCTTTTTCACCACCGCTATTGAGAATATGCCATCTTACTTGCACATTTAATCTAAGACAGTGCGGCGTCTTACTTCGTTACTTACGCATGTGTGCGTTATAGTGCCATTTGCTTTGTCAAAACGTCATGTAGGCTCTCTTTAATTATAATATCATTGATTGTAAGTACAAAATAAGCTAAAAATTGGATTCTTATACCCTATTAACTTAAGCATATACATCTTATTCTATGCTGAAATGTGGTTGATCCCGACGAAATTGAATTTGTAGATGGATACTTGTAAATAAAAAAGAAAAAATATATGTGTTCTCGGTTGAGCGAATAACTGAATACAATTATGCATACAATTTATAATAAACAGAACAACGAACATTACCCTGACTTCTCTACTACATTCATTGTAACAGTATTAATAAATCAAAATCGAAACTACGATTCACAAAGCGAGCAATTATTTCAACTGCATTGTGATACAACTCAAACCGGCTGCGTTTTAAATTCGCTTTTCATATAAACGAACGATCGATCCACTTAGAATATTAAATTGAATCGGCCGTAGCATATTGTTCGTCCATTAAAGATTATATTTCTAAAGTAGCTGTCACAATCAAAGCTTCAAACTATCAATAATTAATTATTATAAATCCTTTGTTGAGTTTTCTTAACAGGTTTGCTTAAATCTTCAAATTTTTATATCGAGTTGTTTATACTTTATTGGTTTTGATATTTGAACACATTCTCAAATGAAATTAAATGATAATATTGCTTAGAATGATACGAGTATAACGCAAAACCTATATAAGGACTGGTTTTCAAATGCAGTGAAGAAAACCTGCTCATTGCAAGATTCAAAACGACGTCGATCATTACGGTGCAGTGTCCGAATTTACAACCTACATTTAAAACAGGATTAGCATGAAGTAAACTGCTTGTTGTCAAGCGGCTGAGTGCGACGTTAGCCCAAAGTAACTATTCCACGCGGTCGAAGTCGCGGGCAGAGGCTAGTGATATTATAAGTAAAACGCTGTAGATACATCATAAGCGCTTCGACAGCACCTTATTCAAACTTGCCAAACTAGCTTATTTTTGACGTCAATCCGCCCGTATCCAACCAACATGAAAATATTTCTTTTTCACCACCGATATTGAGAATATGCCTTCTTACTTCCACATTTTATCTAAGACAGTGCGGCGTCTTACTTCGCTACTTAAGGATGTGTGTTATAGTGCCATTTGCTTTCTCAAAACGTCATGTAGCCTCTCTTTAGTTATAATATAATTGATTGTAAGTACAAAATAAGCTAAAAATTGGATTCTTATATCCTATTAACTTAAGCATATACTGTGCTTACCATCAGGCGCTGTGCAGTCATTTTGCCGTGCTACTATAAAAAAAAAAAAATAATGAAAATTTTGTGTTACTCAGGTTTACCCCATATGTGTAATTTTTCCATTTTGTGAAACTAGGTTTCTGTTACTACATTAGGTAGTTTTTCCTCAAACCAGAAATATTGTAACATATTTCTGAATAAGGCATTTATAGTTGCAGATTAATAAATAATCGAGTTTTTGGCGGGATCTTGGATTATTTCAACTGCATTGTGATACAACTCAAACCGGCTGCGTTTTAAATTCGCTTTTCACATAAACGAACGATCGATCCACTTAGAATATTAAATTGAATCGGCCGTAGCATATTGTTCGTACATTAAAGATTATATTTCTGAAGTAGCTGTCACAATCAAATCTTCAGACTATCAATAATTAATTATTATAAAGCCTTTGTTGAGTTTTCTTAACAGGTTTGCTTAAATCTTCAAATTTTTTAATCGAGTGGTTTATACTTTATTGGTTTTGATATTTGATTACATTCTCAACTGAAATTAAATGATGTTATGGCCTAGAATGATACGAGTATAACGCAAAACCTATATAAGGACTGGTTTTCAAATGCAGTGAAGAAAACCTGCTCATTGCAAGATTCAAAACGACTATTATATCAAGAAATTTGTAATATCGATACTCACTTGACAATGGCAGTAATACTCTACTAGAAGACTGGTTGCCAAAAATGGAATGGAAGAAGAACTTGTAATACTATTAACTACTTGACAATGGCAGTAATAATTTAAAAGATCTGTTGAGTTTGTAAGAGTTGCTAAAAATAAAGTAAAAAAAAAACATAATTTAGATTGTTTTTCGTTTCTGACTTCTCTAAATATTAGTGCATAACATTTTAAAACATATAAATAAAATAGTAACAAAAGTATTACCGGAAGCCATTATAAGACGTTGTTTACATAATATATTATTAAAAATAAATACATAATATATTTTCTCACATTTTGATCGCAAACAATAGCATGAGACTTTAACAAAATTTTACGTAATCTTTTTAAAGTGTAAATGTATAATAACACTTCTGCTTTTTACATTTTTTTTGCCGCAAAATTTTCCGTTTCCACATGAAACTGATTTACAATGATACTGATATTTTGATGAAAAAAAAACATCGTGAGGAACCCAGTGCATAAGGCTTTAACTGACCTTGCGTGGCTACCACCTGCAGCTGATAATTTGTCGTTAAGCATCCATAGGTGTGCTCTGGCAGCAGCACTTAAGTGCGTCTTGGTTCAGCGTGTTTTGCATCTTAAAACACACCATCATTTCACATCCGGTGAAAACGTGTTCAAATGCAAAAAACCTACAAAAAAAAAAAAGTATGTGTGTACTTATGTACACGCGTTAGAAGTTATCCTTGGCGTAACAAGATAAAAATCTTTTTAAAAATGTTATCTTTCGCCTTATTCTACGTTTGTCGAAAAAACGACACTAACAATAGAAAAAAGGTATTTAATACATTGAAAGTTTTAATACAAAGAAATACAAATAACAAATACAAAGACACAAAATGTTGACTAAAGCTAACTTAGGGTGGGGGTTTTTCGTGACGGTGTGCGCGCGCATCGTAATAACTTCAGGGTGGCGGTTTTTCATGACAGTGTGCGCGCGCATCGTAAAAATTTACTCTCATCATTTTTCCCTAACGCGCCGAAAGAAGTATAACTTTAAAAAAGTATCAACATAATCATCAGCCAAGAAACTTGTAATATCGATACTCACTTGACAATGGCAGTAATAGTCTACTAGAAGACTGGTTGCCAAAAATGGAATGGAAGAAGAACTTGTAATACTATTAACTACTTGACAATGGCAGTAATAATTTAAAAGATTGGTTGCTAAAAATAAAGTAAAAAAAAAAAACATAATTTAGAATGTTTTTCGTTTCTGACATCGCTAACTATTAGTACATAACATTTTAAAACATGAAAATAAAATAGTAACAAAAGTATTACCGGGAGCCATTATAAGACGTTGTTTACATAATATATTCTTAAAAATAAATACATAATATATTTTCTCACATTTTGATCGCAAACAATAGCATGAGACTTTAACAAAATTTTACGTAATCTTTTTAAAGTGTAAATGTATAATAACACTTCTGCTTTTTACATTTTTTTTGCCGCAAAATTTTCCGTTTCCACATGAAACTGATTTACAATGATACTGATATTTTGATGAAAAAAAAACATCGTGAGGAACCCAGTGCATAAGGCTTTAACTGACCTTGCGTGGCTACCACCTGCAGCTGATAATTTGTCGTTAAGCATCCATAGGTGTGCTCTGGCAGCAGCACTTAAGTGCGTCTTGGTTCAGCGTGTTTTGCATCTTAAAACACACCATCATTTCACAACCGGTGAAAACGTGTTCAAATGCAAAAAACCTACAAAGAAAAAAAAGTATGTGTGTACTTATGTACACGCGTTAGAAGTTATCCTTGGCGTAACAAGATAAAAATCTTTTTAAAAATGTTATCTTTCGCCTTATTCTACGTTTGTCGAAAAAACGACACTGACAATAGAAAAAAAGGTTTTTAATACATTGAAAGTTTTAATATAAAGGAATACAAACAACAAATACAAAGACACAAAATGTTGACTATAGCTAACTTCAGGGTGGCGGTTTTTCATGACAGTGTGCGCGCGCATCGTAAAAATTTACTCTCATCATTTTTCCCTAACGCGCCAAAAGAAGTATAACTTCAAAAAAGTATCAACATAATCATCAGCCAACCACCAAAAACCCTTGAAAGCCACAAAACCGTTTTTCAGGATGAGATTTTTTTGTGATGGTTACTTCACCAATGAAATTGTAAGTATAAAGCTGTGGATAAGTCATAAGCGCTTCGACAACCCCTTGTTAAAACTTGGCTAAGTAGCTTATTTTTGTCGGCTGCCCCGTCAATCCGCCCGTATCTAAGCAACATATAACTATTTCTTTTTCACCACCAATATTTAGAATATGCCATCTTACTTTCACACTTTATCAAAGTTAATGTGGCGTTACAATATTATTTTACGTACTGTTATACGGGATTCTAAAAGTCCCTTTAAAAAAAAGATTTATTCACTTAATTTATATATAATTAATATACTTATTATTTAACACTGAATAATTATGAGGATTAAGGGTGTTATGGACCAAGTCTGGGAATGAACTGCCGGGTGGTATCGAGGACCGTGAGAGGACTCGGAAAGTGCTGACGTTAGGTACTGGGAAAGATGCTAGTTAGGAAATGAGGTGGTGGAGAAAGGTCAACATATTAGGGTACATGGTTCGGGTATAACAGTACGTGTGCGTTATCGTGCCATTTGTTTTGTCAAAACATCATATAGGTAACGTATTTACATAATTTCACTTCACCTTCAGCTAATAATCCTACGAATTTGAATTAGTAAATGTAGTTAATTAGTGCACGTAGCGGTTCGAAGTTGCGGATATCATGTTCATATTCCGGTTATATCTCAGTTGACCGTGTGTTCGAATCCTTGCAACGGACTCGGAGTTTTCGGTGAAGGATAGCATCGTGACGAACCCATGGCAGGATATCAAACTTTCTAAATCCCTCGTAACTAGCTACGATTCTCTAGTTGAAGATCTCTCGCTTGCTCTTGTTTGTACTTTGAAGCGACTATGGCTTAGATGATAGCGTGTTCGGGTACCACGTCGATGGACGTGGGTTTGAATCCTAGCAACTGTGTCGGAGCTTCGCCTGGCTATCTTTTTTTCTTATCATAACTCGGCAAAATGACTGTACTGTACCTGATGGTAACCACAGCACAATCCAAAAACAATGGCAACCACCGAGAGACATTCTATCCATCCCCGGTCGCCGCTGTCATGCCGGCCTGCGTAAGTATCTCTTCACGTTGCGCTTGAAGGACCCCATGTCATAAGGGGGAAGGTGGTAGAGCCACGCTGTAGCTATTACTAGTTTCAGCATAAATGGGTCGGCTCATCCGGGGTAGTACCACCCTCTCACAGAACACCGACGTGAAGTAACAGTGCTTGCATTGTTGAGTTTCGTTCGGTCAGTGAGGGCGCCGGAGACCCACCTACCCTCCCCTTCCCCTTCCTTCTTCCCTTCCTCTCCCCCCCAACACAGGCTGGCAACGCACTTGCGACTCTCCTCATGTTCCAAGTGTCTATGGACGGTGGTGATCACTTAACATCAGATGACCCATGTGTACGTTTGCCCCTATGACATAAAAAAAAAACACTGGCCGGGGGATTGTTCAACAGCTTCACGGTACGGCAAAGATAAGACGTTACGAACTTTTTAGTTCGTGCCCAGGTTGGAGTTACCGTAAGACTGTGGCTCCGAAGACCGGCGCGCGTGGTGCGGTTATGAAAAGGAGAGGGAGTTATCTACACCTAATTAGCATTCTCAAGGTGAAAATCTGCCGCTTACCACCTGTTAGTGTATTCCGGTGTCTTTACTTAAGAGCCAAACCCTCTTTAGGTTTAGCACCTTAGACCAATCGTCATTTAATATCATAAGATACGCTAAAACGACCACCACGACATAGTATGGTAAGTTAACTTTGTTTATTAAGAATCCAAATGTTATCAACCTATGTCGTATAACCTTGTGTGGAATGATAACTGACGTACAATACTCAATAAACATTAACCTTAGCCGTTCAAGACTTTAGTTTCATACCTAGTTCGGAGAAAAACATGCCTATGTTATCTGTAGATACGAAAAGAATATTTTTTCCACATTTTCAAGGTACAAGGTTACATCTTCAGTCATTACTCACTGCGTCGTGACTTATTATCTGTTATTTCTGAAATATATATTTTCACTTTCATTTCAAATAACAATCACAACTGTTTTCGTTAAACATTTACTTTTCAATAAAAAAAAAATACTCAGATTGTACGTAAAAACTAAACAAAAATAAAACCTTATCAACATATGTATATACCCGTTCACAACTTAAAGGTTGAAGTTAAACATTCAGAGAAGGGTTAGAGAGAAATTTATACAAGAAATGAACACTCGTTGAATAAAATAGTTCGGTTCATGTGACAGGGCTATGTTTAAAAATATGTAGATATACACATACGAGTACGGAATATAAAATACTTTGGAAAACTTATATATTCTTACACAAATATGTAGGTACCCACCTTACCTTACGTTTAACGCATAACGTATATTCTTCACATATCAACTAAGTGTATTTAGTTTCAAATGTATTTAGTTCTACTGTTGATCTCTTTATTTCAAACTAGGTGATACCCGCGACTTCGTCTGCAACGATTATTACCTTACAATATTTTATGTACAGAGGAAAAATAAAATTAGAATCACACCGCTTGCCCCACTCCTACACGATAAGAAAACACACATCGCTGTACGTAAAAACTAAACAAAAATAAAACCTTATCAACATATGTATATACCCGTTCACAACTTAAAGGTTGAAGTTAAACATTCAGAGAAGGGTTAGAGAGAAATTTATACAAGAAATGAACACTCGTTGAATAAAATAGTTCGGTTCATGTGACAGGGTTATGTTTAAAAATATGTAGATATACACATACGAGTACGGAATATAAAATACTTTGGAAAACTTATATATTCTTACACAAATATGTGTACCTTACGTTTAACGCATAACGTATATTCTTCATATTTCAATTAAGTGTATTTAGATTCAAATGTATTTAGTTCTACTGTTGATCTCTTTATTTCAAACTAGCTGATACCAGCGACTTCGTCTGCAACGATTATTATCTTAAAAGTATATTTTATGTACAGAGGAAAAACAAAATTAGAATCACACCGCTTGCCCCACTCCTACACGATAAGAAAACACACATCGCTGAGACGTAGCACTTACGATAATCGTAGTTTTTTTAACTTTAATCTATACTAATAATATTATTAAGAGGTAAAGTTTGTGAGCTTGTTACGTTGTAGCGGGTAATCTTAGGAACTATTAAACCGATTTTGAATTTTGAAATGCGTAGCACGGTTAAGGCCTTGCTAGGTCGATAGCATAATCAGTAAGTGTTGTGTTTGTCTTTGTGTATCAGATGCCTAATCTGGAAGAAGTAAATTCTATAAAATAAAAATAATAACCAATAAAGTGACTCTCCCATGACTGACTTAACAATGGTAGAATTCGTATTTATGACACTTCAATATTAAAAAGTTGAAATTGTACTTTGTGAGTGGATTCAGGGTAATCTCTGGTACTACTAATCCGATTTTGAACATTCTTACACCGTTAGATAGGTATATTAGACTTATTTTTATAGTATATATATTTTCAATAATTGATCACAATAAATGTAATTAAAATTAGTAAAATTATATAATATGGCGTGCATTACTGGAATGATTTGAAATAAGGTAATAAAATTCATAGCGAAATTCATTAATGTTAGCTTTACAAAAAAAAACACACACATATCTAAGTCTAATATCTCGGTCAAAAAGATTGTTTATGTTTATATGAAAAAGAAAAAAAATGTTACAATTACTAATTACAAATTACATACCAAGTTATTACATACAGGTTTCAAATATACTCTACAAAATTCTTATTAGAAGAAAGAACTAAATCAAAATGGAAACTTCATGGAGATAAAGTTTACTTTTTACGGCATGTTAATTGATGAAGTTGGTAATATAATAACATAGAAACTATAAACCGATAAATTATTATGTCGTTGCGATGATAGTAAATGGGGCGCGGAGGTGAGGGTCAAAGAAGCAACCCAGGGGATACCGGGAAGACATTTCTTGCCAATATTTATAGGATAGTTTGGATTCACTTTTTTTTTTTCATAATAGCACGTCATAGTGACTGCACTGTGCCTGATGGTAAGCACAGTACAATCCAAAAACAATGGCGAAGTGGATCAATATGTGAACGATGGTGATGTCTGGAATTGACTCATCTCTGTGCATCCATTAAAAACGATTGTGACATTTACTATTATATATAATATATTATTATTGTAAATATTATATATATTTGTTAAAAAGATAAACCAAATCGAGTTTCTTGCCGCTTCTTCTCGATGACTGGGTTGTTTTCCGAACCGGTGGTAGTTTTGACGTTCATGAGTACCTTTTTAGGGCCTAAATTGAATAAAGTGATTTTGATTTGATTTGACTTGCCAATATTTATAGGATCGTTTGGATTCACAATTGGACCCGGTAGATGTTCCTACAATCGGGTTCTAAGGTTTTTAAGATTTATGCGTTTGGAAATCAAATCGGAACACGTAATAACCGATTTGGGTAATGCTGACCAGCTAGTATTCTATAAAAATGTTATGTTTTCTTATAACAAATATATGTTTCCTTTCAAAATGGACGATTATCAAGCATGACGTAACAATTTCAAACATTGTTTTTAAGTTAAGTAATCTATATTTATCTACTGATAAAATCTTTAACGTTATCTTATGATAACTGTACATGAATTTATATCGTTATGGCTACCGAATAGCATTCATTAAGCTGATACGAAGATAAGAATCACTAATTATTTTATTTTATCATATAAATAATAATTTAGTACTTGTTTATTATATGTTCAGTCAAAAATAGATAACCCTTCGGCTGATTTTATTAGACCCAGATCTCAAAATCCCGGATCGTTTTAATACTATAATTTTAAATTACATCATTTGTTATTGTTGTTTCTAAAATTTTGTAGTATATACGGTTTTTTTTACCTTATGCTCCAACAGTCCGTTGATCAGTGCGTCATTCGTGTGGGTTGGAGCTTTAACCCTTAAGGTATTGGACAGTACAGAGGTAAAGAAATGGGGATGCGGTACAAATTAATAACATCAATTTAGAGAGAGAATGACTGCCAAGCGCAACAGCCTAAAAACACCTCCTGTAGACGCTTGGCGATAGATCCGGATGGAAGCATATGATTTGCCTTTAATTTGGTTGGATACATTCCAGTTTGAGTTCCATCACGCAAACAAATCAGTCTTGTTTGAAGATGATAAATCCTGAACATAGATTTTATAGTGATCCAAATACCCAGACTTTAGCAATGAGATCAACAGGTTTATGACCCTGTATCTCAGAACTACATACATTCCTAAATAATGACATTGGTACAAATGGAATTAATTAATTGTACTAACTAATGTTTCATTCAAATATGTGAAACATGTCAAAACAATATCAAAAAGTTTCAATAAGAAGAAAAAGTCTTTCTTTCTTTAAGGCAAGCAATTTCATTAATATATCTAAAAAAAAACATTTGTACATATAGATCTTTTGAGCCAAGAACACTCTCGAGCGTCCCCAGAATACACCCCTAAATTATTATCACAATCTGTTCAATAGTTTCGGCATGCATAGCGGACAAACATACAAACATTGATTTTTATATATAAAGATAACACGAGTTTATTGCTATCTCACTTTTCCCGAATTATCAAATAGAAAATCAAACATAAAGTTAACACGAGCGTATAAGTTCAATGAAGAGATTTTCGTTTTTTATTGTTTTGTGTTGAAAACAACCAACGCGGCCGTAAGAGCTTATTTACATTCAGAAAATAACATTGAAACAAATAATGGACGGGATAAGCATAAAATCTTTGATAGATGATTCAATATTTTGTTTAACATTACATTCTACTATCAAATTAAATTCACAGTTCATGAATTTTATACACTAGTGATTTTTAAATAAGAAGATAATTTCATCAGCATTCAGCTTCACTAACTACTTGTAAAATTGTATTGTCCGCAAAGTAAATATGAAATAAATTTATAAAAATTTTCTTTTAAAACATAATAATTGTGTCATAGTTGGCAAACGAACACGTGGGTCACCTGATGTTAAGTGATCACCACCGTCCATGGACACTAACAACACCAGAGGAGTCGCAAGTGCGTTGCCATCCTTGGGTCCTTGGGGGGAAGGGTTAGGAGGAGGGAGAGGGAAAAGGAGAGGTGAGGAGAGGTGGGCCTCCGGTGCTCTCACTGACCGAACGAAACGCAACAATCTATCTATATACATATATTATAAGAATGTATATCTAATGTGTCTGCACTTTTTAGACTTTTGTGAAAAAAAAAACGCTGTAGGTGTCTTGGTATAAGTAATAAAATACTTTTAGATTATTTTTAGAAATGTCTGTCTGTTTGAACACGTATGACTGCTAAAGTACTACGTTCACGATAGTAATTAAGAAAAAAAAAATACTATACATTAGGTATATGAAGTTGGGTAATAGGATACCCGTGACTTCGTTTACTTAGCTTAGTATTTTTCACAGTATATTTAATGAATTAAGAAAAAAAAGAACAAAAAAAATAGTTGTGAAAAAGAGATAATAACCTCACGTTGCTACACTCAACATTACGATACGAACAACGAATATTAATTTCATTAGTGTAATTTTATATATTACAATACAAAATCACGCAACAGCAGAATAATTGACAACAATAATTTAGCGTATTTTTTATTGATATTTAGTTGTTACTGTCATGTATATATGCTATTAAATACAACTAGTGGGCGCCCAGTGGTCGATATTCGACCATAGTTCATTGCTTTTTTAAAGGGATAAATATTATAATAATAGTTGTATGTTATAATATTATTGTCTACAATATATGTGTATAATATTCTAATGTAGAATGAAAAAGGGTAATTGGAACGTAAGAGTAAAATAATACATACAGTCGAGCATTGCAACCTCCTTCATAACCTTTCTTGAAGTTCTTTATTGACAGATGTCATAATGTCTTTTAAATTTACATGTGTGTATATGTGGTGTAAAATTGAAGCAGTAGTGTGAGTAATGCATATTTTAATTAATTTAATGTACTTCTAAGGCATTTTATATAAAATAAATAGCTTTCTGCACTTCTCCTCCATATAAACTTTAACTATGCCAAGTTTCACGTTCATCCGTTCACGCAATTCCTTTAAAAAGGGTACAAAGTTTAGGCTTCACGTATTAATATATATGATATTTAAATTTACTTACATAATTTATTATAATGTGATATTGTAATGTTTAAAACGGAGTAAAAGAAATAAGCGAAATAAAAAAAACTGTATATTGAATAGGCGAGGATAAAACATTTCAACCTTTTTCTTACCTTTTTCTCCTGTGTTTGTCAAGTGATTTTCTTTTTTTTTTTTGTTTAATAAATATTGAACAGTTTTAGTATTATCAATAAGTTTTTTTGAAAAAAGTTTTGTTTCTTTTTTACGTAAAATTGAAAAATTTGAAAATGAATTATGGTCGAATATCAACAACTTAACGACCACTGGTGACACTATACTGCTAGTATAGTAGGCGTAGTATGAATTCTATAGCTCTCAATAATAAAACGGTCTGTTAATAGTCACAAACGAAAATTAAGTGTTCCATTTCAATTTTAATGGCGCAGAGAATTGTACAGAATATGAAATGTTTACAAAAAAATTAAATCTCGGTCATCGACTTGTCATCTGCAGTGTTCTGTTGGGACAGGCCGTCGGCATACACCAAAGTTTAACAAAAAATATTTCGAATTTTAAAATGAAAACCTTCATGAAGTTGGAAGTCATATTTCAACATTTTTTTCTACTTATAGGCTTTAGCGTCTATCTTTTTATATATTAGAGAGCAACCGAACAGGTGGGTAACCTGATGGTACGTGATCACCGCCATCCATAGACACTAGCAACACCAGGTCAGTCGCAAGTGCGTTGCCGGCCTTTTAACGGCATTTAAAGGTGGGCCCCCGGCTCTCTCACTGACCGAACGAAACGCAACAATGCAAGCACTGTTACTTGACGTCGGTGATTCTGTGGGTCGGGTGGTAGTACCTCGGGCAAGCCGACCCATTCAAGCTGAAACCAGTAATAACTTCAGCGTGGCTCTACCACTTGGTTTTTGAAATAGTGGAAATATTTTCCAATGTTATATTTCAAGCGATAATGGTTCAGTGTTTAACCTATCTGTACCCTGCGTCGATCGATGGGACTTTCGGTGAAGGAACATCGTGATGAATCATGAAACTATAGCACGGTCTTGTTTTTTTCATAATCCATCTGGCTAGATACCCTCAAGATAGAAATCTATCACAAAGCACCTGTAGTTATGTTCCGGGAGGTGCACTTAATATCCAGTCGCCCTCTATGCTTAATTTGTTTACCGTCTTACCCAACCTCGCAAATACGAGAAAATCTCCACCTTTACGGAAAAAGCAGCTTTGTTAAAGTTATTCCCAAAATATACTACAACAAAGTGCTCTCTCTCCTGTCGCCTTGTTATAAAAATCTTTAAAAGCCTAAGAATGTTTATCCTGACTGGGTCGCAACCACCATGTATATGGCGAAAAAGCCCGTCATAGTGCTTTTGCGGGTCGCGTTTCGGGATCAGCCTGTGCATATCCAGCTTTTTGCAGGCCGGCATGACAGCGGCGACCGGCGATGAATAGTGTGTCATTCGGTGATCGCCATTCTTTTTGGACTGTACTGTGCTTACCATCAGGCATAATGCAGTAATTTTGCCGTACTACTATAAAAAAGGTTTTTAATAATTCGAGTAGTTCTTGAAAATATTTATATATTAATATATATATTGAAAGAATATTGTGAGCCACCTCCGAATGACTCACAACTATAGCAATGATTGCTGATTCCGATGTTGAATTTGAAGAATGTAGAGGTTTTCTTGCAATAAAAGACTTGTTACTAGTAGAGCAGCGAAGGATGTGCTCGTATTTACGACTCGTTCAAAACAGACTATTAGATTACTATTCACTACTAGTATTAACGACTGACGATGACGACGACGATGATGATGATGATGACGACGATGACTATCTATCTATTACGCGGTTACTATCTATGACGACTGCTTCTCTATGCCGCCCGCGTCTGAATCTCCACGTTCCGGGTCTTGCCTGTACGGCACCGGGGACGCTCGCCCGACGCTGGCGGTGCTCCGCCAATCAGAGCACTTAATAAACACGCGCACAGCGTCGGGGTTTGGGTAACCTACTATACAGGACTACAGGGCGGGGCGGGGGCACGACACGTTTCCTTCGCTCTCTCTTTATTTGATAAAATATTTACAGTTATGCTTACAGCTAGAAATTATTTTAAACTATTAAATTATTCTATATATAAAATTACAATGGTTAGTATTTATTCTAATACTATTTCTATATGAATCTCACTTGTTAGTACAATTATGGGTAATTTACTATCGAACTATATTATAAAATCTATGGACTATTTAAGGCGTAACACTATAACACAACACACGATTAGCATACATTACTATCTAACACAAATCACTTTAAATTGTCGCGAACAAATATGTTATTCGATTTGATCCCTTCCTCTCCTTTTCATGACCGCACCACGCGCGCTTTTCGTCGGAGCCACTGTTTTACGGTAAATCCTATCTGGGCACGAACTAATAAGTTCACAACGTCTTATCTTTGCCGTACCGTGAAGCTGTGGAACAATCTCCCGGCCAGTGTGTTCCCTTCTTCCTAGGACATGGGGTCCTTCAAGCGCAACGTGAAGAGATACTTACCCAAGCCGGCATGACCGGCGATGGATAGTATGTTTTTTTTTTCGAACTGTCTACGCTATGGACCTGGTAAGCTCTAAACAGCTTCACCGGACTACTGGATAGTATGTCTCTCGGTGGTCACCATTGTTTTTGGATTGTACTGTGCTTACCATGAGGTACTGAAGGTACAGTCATTTTGCCGAGCTACAATAAAAAATATATAACAATCTATAATCTAATATAATCTAAATATAATAATCTAACATAATCTAAAACTTTCCAAGTGTTTTAAAAATTAGTAGACTCTATTATTGTGACGATTTCAGCTCTCTATTTTAATGTACAATGATTTTATCAGAGTGAGAAGAACCGCAGAAATTTCTATTTCGGCATTTCGTCTACTTCATCAAAATACCTAATCGACCATTATCAAAACATCTGTTGGCACAAAATATATCTGGCTCATATCCTATCCACCGGAAAACATTTTATAAATAGCGAATGAAAGATTTATAAACTGAGTAATATAAATTTAATAAATATTTATTTTGAATTTTAAATTTATATTTCATTGTTCTCAGTAAAATCGGTAACAGTGTATGCACAGAAAATATCGCAAATATAAAAGAAAATTTAATAACCCAATAAATTTCCAAGCATATGAACAGCTTATGATGTTCGAAAACAACTGGAGTATGCTTTTCGAGATTTAAAAAAATATGAAGCCACTAACACTAGGTCAGTTTTAATTTTATTTACAGCAGACGCCCTGCACCCTTTATTCTTGGTTACCGATGCTTTTAATCTTCATTGTACTATTAAAGTATATCCGAACGCTATCGATATAATTACAAAAAAGTTAAATACGTATTGAATACTTGCTTTAAAAAGGTTTCGAATTAAATGCACCGCGGTCGCTGAATGTTCGCCATCTTGCTCTTTTGTCTCGCTTTGGTTACGTTAGGTTAGACTTGCGAAAAAGGATAACGCGAACTTGTTAAGGGAGCAGACTCTCGTAACAGATACGTAAACAAAGTGAATGAAAACAAATGTTTGAAATTTGTCAGTTTAAAATGTCAAAATTAATTGTCATCCACCATCTTTTGTTATCAAACTTGTCAAAAAAATTATATAACAGTGCCATCTAGAGAGTGGATTGATAATCAAAAATAGACGAGCGTTTTCCATACAAATTCGATTCTGAGAAATGAAAATAGCGTGCCTCGGGCGAGCGCGGTGCATTTAATTCGAAACCTTTTTAAAGCAAGTATTCAATAAGTATTTAACTTAAAACCAGTATTTAACTTTTTTGTAATAGCACCGTATAGGTTTAACTTCCACAATTGGCCTGAACTATATCATGGAAAGACAATATCGTGAAGAAGATTTAGGATACCTAGAAGTAACAGTTTCTAACATTCACTTGGCTAGCCACCATACTTACATCGAACATATATCGCCAAACACATATAGGAGTGTGAAAACCAATTTTCATCTAGATTTAACATAAATTAATATTTTGATCAACATTACCAATAAAATCAAGTATATCTATAATTAAATGATTACATAGCTATGATTTAAAAAAGCTTGAATATAGCAGTAATTTGGGGGTTGCGTGTCATATAGGCTGAGTTGAATTCAAAACGAAGGTAATATATTGTTATAGGAAAATAAAATTGGCATTTATTTATCGTTAAGTTGTTTCGATGATATACATACAATATAATACGTAAACTAGCGGTCCGTAACGTTGTCCTGCTTTGGTAATTTAAAAAAAACTCTAAAATTCAACCGCATCGACTGGGTCCAAATCCAAACCATTCTCGGATTCATTCATTTTCAATGGTGGTAGAGCCACGTTGGAACTATTACTGGTTTCAGCATGAATGGGTCGGCTCGTCCGGGGTATTACCACCCTCTCACAGAACACCGACGTGTAGTAACAGTGCTTGCATTGTTGCGTTTCGTTCGGTCAGTGAGAGCGCCGGAGACCCTTCCTTCCCCCCTCTCTCCTTTCTCTCCCCCCTAACCCTTCCCCCAGAAGGTGGCAAAGCACTTGCGACGCCTCTGGTGTTGTTAGTGTCCATGGACGGTGGTGATTACTTAACATCCGGTGACCCACCTGTTCGTTTATCACCAATGACATTAAAAAAAATCGCTTGAACACGCACACGAAATTTCATCAAAATCGGTCCAGGCGTTTAGGAGGAGTTCAGTGATATACACACGTACAGAAGAAATTTATATATAAAGATAAGATATAATAACTAAGCAGTTATCATCCGTGTCTATAATGCTGTAGCATCTTTAGCGATAACGGAAATTTGTATTAAATTTTCATCACAATGGGATTGTTGATTAATTTCACCATTATTATCGGAAGACGTACTCAAAGCACTGACATTCCATACAAAGTCTCTGTTACAATCATGTCTAAATTTAAAAGATATAGTACGTATTTATATCTAAAACCTATATTCAGAGCGGCCGAAAAGTTTGGCGAGTGGACTAAAAGGCAGTCCAAAAGGAATCCAAATAAAACACACGGAAAAAAATAAGTCCCATTAAATAACAAAACAGTTTTACGGGAACGTAATCGCAGACGCTGAGTGATCTAAAAATAAATATTGAAGTATTTTATGGGTTATAAATAAATCGAGAGAATCGTATAAATACCGATGAATGGACTTTTCATATATCAAAATGTAACACCGGATCAAATGCGACGATACAATGAACAATAGAGATGGCAGTTTGCGACACTTGTCATATGACAATACCGATTCAGAATTCCATTGTTAACGCGAGACGCGATAATTCAGAACTCAAATAATATGCAAATGAAATGGTCGATTTAAAATGTGTAAATGTATTTTTTACCGGCTCTTTGTATCATGTTTCGGATATATGTATTTTTTATAACTTTTATAATAGGTTTTATATCCAATTTTGTTTTTGAAAGGAAAACTTTAGGCGCATTGAACACTTTTTGGGCGAACAAAAATCATGGAACTCGCGTCATCGTCACCGAACGCTTTCCACGAGCAAAGCATGAACGCTTTATCAAGAGTAGAATGAATGGGCATCTAGTGAGTAAGTGCGATACATTTCGACTTCATCGTCACTTACCATTAGGTGTAATTGTGGCCAAGCGCGTACCTATTGAACATAAAAAACTAGATCCTGTTCCTGTCCTGTGTATACTGTTCTATTATCAGGACGGGACAACGTCCGCCGGGCCCGCTAGTTTTAAATCATTCAGACTATAATTAAGTTCAAAATTCAAAAGAGACCACATTTATTGTATTGTTTTGTTTATATTTTTGAGGTGGTAGAGCCACGGCGAAGTTATTATTGGTTTCAGCATGAATGGGTCGGCTCTCCCGGGGTAGTACCACCCTCTCACAGAAAACCGACGTGAAGTAACAGTGCTTGCATTGTTGCGTTTCGTTCGGTCAGTGAGAGCGCCGAAGGCCCACTCTCCCTTACCTCCTCTACCCTCTCCCTCCCACCCTCCCCATTCTCCCAAACAGTCTGGCTAAAATTTTATCAGATAAGTCCAAGTCCAAGATACCTACAACAATTTTTTTCACCAAAAATCTAAAAAATACAGATACGTTCGATTTACATTCTCATTATGTGTATAAATTAATTGCTTATTTAAGAATCTATTTTGAAAATCAGGCTACAGCCCAAGCCGAGGTGTGCCGTGCACCCTTGAGCTAGTTGTCAAAATAAAATCGTCTGACTGCCTTAAGCGCTTGCCTCTGCAGTCCGGTGAAGCTGTTAAGACCTTTCTAGGTCAATAGCGAAGTCAGTTCGAAAAAAAAAGAAAACAGTCATAAGTTATTGTAATTTTAATGACGACGCGGCGTAAGTACGAGAGAAAAGTAGTATGTTCTAAATTTGAATTGGTTCGTTTGAACTTTGAGTATAAATAACAAACCTTCATGGATTATTCGTGTCCTAGAAGATAATTAGACCGTGGACACAATCGTCGCGGTCTCCGAAGGGGTCGCAATCACAAAACTTAATTGGCTTTTCATTCGAGTGTAATTTTAACGACTATTTATATCGTACAGTGGCCCAGTGGGCGTGTAATTAATGTAATGTAATCTACAATTAGTTGTTGTTCTCTAAATCTTAAGACTTTTTTCATATTATGTACAAAAGATCATGCATTTGTTTATACGACTAAATAAAATATATTTTAATGTGTTTTATCGTTACCTCACGTCTGGCCTATAATCATTAGGTCTTACCCACAGTGCAGTAATGACGGTGCAACAATCAAATCTTACATTTGTTTCTATATAATTCTATATAATCTTATACAGTCGACTTTTTTCATATTATGTACAAAAGATCATGCTTTTGTTTATACGACGAAATAAAATGTTTTTAATGTGTTTTATCGTTACCTCACGTCTGACCAATAATCATTAGGACTTCTTACCCACAGTGCAGTAATGACGGTGCAACAGTCAAAACTTACATTTGTTCCTTTAATCTTATACAGATTATATATTATAAATTTCTTCTGTACGTGTATATGTCACTGAACTCCTTCTAAACGACTAGGCCGATTTTGATTAAATTTTGTGTGCTTATTCCAGTGGATCCGAGAATGGTTTAGATTCACGATTGGACCCGGTAGGTGGCGCTGCGATTGAATTTTAGATTTTTTTTTATTATCAAGGCAGGACAACGTCCGCCCGGTCCGCTAGTTATTTGTATAAATTTAACTAGCCAAGCCCGTGGCGCCGAACTTTTCTAATCGTTATTTCATTTTGACTCATATTTATAAGTGTCAATCATAATTCTTATGGCTACTATTATTTTTTTGTGCTGTATGTGTACGAAATTTAATCAATATCGGTTGAGATTATTTAATTTCTTTAACGGCATTGATCAATTTTGTAGGTCAAATTTATTTGATAGGGGAAAAGCTTAAGAGTTCGCGATTGGAAACGGTAGGTGGTGCTGCGATTGAATTTTAGATTATTTTTTCATTATCAAGGCAGGACAACATCCGCCCGGTCCGCTAGTAATTTGTATAATTTAATTAGACAAGCCCGTGGCTCCGATTTTTTCTGATCGTTATTTTATTTTGACTCATATTTATAAGTGTCAATCATAATTCTTATGGCTACTTTTTTTTAAAACTACTATTATTTTTTTGTGCTGTATGTGTACGAAATTTAATCAATATCGGTTGAGATTATTTAATTTCTTTAACGGCATTGATCAATTTTGTAGGTCAAATTTATTTTATAGGGGAAAAGCTTAAGAGTTCGCGTCACCGATGACGTCGACATTCTCATGGCCTATTAAGTTTGCGTCAGACTAGCGACGCGAAGTATAGTGGCCTATGTACGTGTAATATTGATATTGTGTATTCAGCTTGTGCAGCCCACCATATTATTAGATAATAAACTGTATAAAAAATGTATATAATTGTTGATCCGAATGCCAATATATGTGAAAATCAGACTAATATTAATAATATCAATTTGAAAATAATGTATTTTAAATTATTCAGACCATAATTGATTTAAAAAAAGGTGTGTGTGCGATTCACACACGATAGAAGTGAAACTTCAGTAAATCGACAAAAGAATTAGATGATATAACAAGGGTAGGATAATTACAAAGTTTAGTTGTTTAAAAATGAATTTATTATTTAACACAACAAGATATAAAAATACTCACAAACACTGTTAAATAATAACACACCACGCTGACTTCTTACTAAAAAACTGTAATACGCAGCCGCATACAGTGTACAGTAGTATTAGCTCACGTACTTTTCACATATACTAACACATGTTAAATGCTCAAATACAAGCAAGTATTAAACAGTGTGCATTATACATACATACCGACATTTGCTCTCTCGCTCTGGCTCTATAATTTTTGTATTTGTGTCTCTTACCTGTCGTTTTTCCATTGCATCCGGTTTGAAATAACAACGATTCTAAAGAAGTTTCACTTAAAAAAATCAAAAGTACACAGTTATCCCATTGTTTTGTGTTCTCTCTTCTGGCGGCAGCCCTTATGACTGGCTCGCTTTTTTTTATTAATTACGTAAAATAAACTCCTAAGTAATTCTATGTGAACTTAATTTACTTTTGATCTCATAATTTATCCCATAAATTAAAAGTTATAATTTAAGAAACAAATATTGTGTGTGTAAACTCGGTTTATGAATGATAATTTTACGTGACAACGACTCGGACGCATCGGCCAATGGAGTGAAAGAAAGATAGATGCGTCACAAACGGAACGCTTTGGCCGGCCGCAGCTATCAATCGCTTATTCCGCGCTATCGCTTGCACGCTCGGCTCAGGTGGAACGTGACACTGTTTCGTGTGTGCAGCCGGCATTTATCAATTTATAAGACGTTGTTACGTAAAAAAAAATCGTGTAAGTTGATTCGGTGGGGTTTAAGTTACAAGCACGTTAAATAATAAACAGACATTGCAATTTATAATATGTACATATATATGGCAAACAAACCTCTTGTTATAAATAAATAAGGGCGGGAATAAGAAAAAGTTAAGCCATTAACGTGTTGTGACACTCGTAAATTATAATTAATATTCGTTTAACTGGAATTTAGGATACTTTAAATTACCAACTGTTTACATAAGCGATGAAAGGTTGAATTATGGGTTTGTTTGTTCTGCTTACCGCACAACAGTTACGCCGCGGCTTACAGATAAATTAACAAATTAATTATATTCTCATCGGAATAATTTTAATTTATGAATGAAAATTGACGAAACATTTTCGGCCCACATTATAAGTTACTGTCTGTGATTGTTTTTATGAGTTATCTGAGTTATTTCGTTTCTATAGCATTTAATTCATTAGTAGTATCAAGTAATATTTAAGAACTTTATGATTTCATTCTTATTTAGTTCTAGCTTCGGCCCGCGACTTCGTCCGCGTGGAATACCTAGTCCGGCCATAAGTTCTGTTACAAATGAAAATGCATTTTTTTTAAATGAATTAATGTAATATTATTAAAATTTATACCTACATATTTATTAGTCTTCACAACAAATGTAAAAAAAAATCTATTCGAAATGATCATCTTTGTCTTTTCTACAGACCTTTAATCAGTTTGGCCACGAATCTATGGATTTACGCACTGTTTCCAAGGGAAATTTCGCCATAGCTTGCTCCAAATATTTTTAAGAGACTCAATGTCGCCGTGTCTTTTTGAGCAGGCCATGTTCTCTAAAACTGACTATAATTTGAAGTCTAAAGAGTTGAGGTCTGGGCTAGATGAGGGCCAGTCTTATAAAGTCCGAAACGTTGGTTTCAAGCCAGGCTTGGGTAGTTCGTGCCTTCTGACCAGGTGCAGAGTGCTGCTGGAAATGAATTGGTGAGAGATTTCACAACATGATCCAAGACTGTATCTAGATACACTTTGGCTGACATTTTCACTCGTTTTCACAAAAATGTAGTTTTGTGACTCCTTGATAAGACACGGCCCACCAAACCATCATTGACGCAGGATGATGACCACGTTGTACCATTTCGACCACTTGAGCAGCTTCTTTAGAACCGTGAGTGTACACTTTATCATTTTGGTTATTGTAGTGTCCTTCAATCGTGAAAATGTTTTCATTGGTAAACAGGATATTCCTGTGCCTTTCACCTGCGTATCACGACAGAAGGCGTTTTGATCGATTTACTCTCTTTAATTGTAAAGATTGATTTAGGGCAGATCCTGTATATCGACGATAAGCACCGAACTTCGGGTCTTATTTTATAATACGCGACAGAGTCCGAGCGGGAATCTTCCTAATGGGGTTTCGACGAATTCTGGCTTTAACAGCATTAACAGCCTTTGTAGTTCTAACAGCACGCGGCCACCCCGATCTTTTCTGGTCTTCGACAGTGGAAGTGTTGTTGTATCTGTTGATAGTACGATATACAAACATACGGCTGATACCAAGCTTTTGAAGTGCCTGGAATATGACCGACGGCTCCATACCCACTTTGTCCAAGGCGATCACTGCAATCCTTTAACACCCTCATTTTATATTGTAATTTGATAATGAACACGAAAAAATATGTGAAATGGCTCAAAATCGAAAGAAGTTTTTAAAATAACTAATATACGTGTTTTAAATTCAAAATAATTAAAAAGTTCAAAAACAGAAAAGTTTTTATGTAAAAGCATTTATGGCCAGAGTAGTTTGAAGGTGGCAGAGCCACGCTGAATCTATTACTGGTTTCAGCGTGAATGGGTCGGCTCGGCCGGGGTAGTACCACTCTCTCACAGAAAACCGACGTAAAGTAACAGTGCTTGCATTTTTGCGTATCGTTCGGTCAGTGAGAGCGCCGGAGGACCACCTTTCCTATCCTTCCCCCTTCCCTTCCCCTCTCCCCCAAACACAAGATGACAACGCACTTGCGACTCCCCTGGTGTTGCAAGTGTCTATGGACAATGGTGATCGCTTAACATCAGGTGACCCACCTGTTCGTTTGCATCCTATGATATAAAAAAAAGAAAAAAAAAAGATAGTTACTTTGAGCTAACGCTAACACGCAGCGGAAGCTCTCAAAAGGAAAAAAAATACCCGATTTTGAAACATTCTTCATTGGTGCTCCGCTCCTATTGGCCTAAGCGTGGTAACATAACACTCTATAAATGAGCTATTTAAAACTGTAAGATTTTTTTTATCGGACCAGTAGTTCCTGATATTAGCGCCTTCAACCAAACAAACAAACTCTCCAGTTTTATAATATTAATATAGATTACTACATTTCTCTCGTACTTACCTGGAGCCGTCATTCAAACTACAATAACTTTTGATAGAGTGGACCGATTTTAATGAAACAAAGACTATGTTATTCTCGAGGATATGCTTTATGATTCTCTTGATGAGGTTTTATTGTGAAATCAGTGATGCGTGTTCATACAAACAGACAGACAGACATTTCTACAAATATATTCTATTACATATTCCTAGACATCTGCAACGATTTTTTGACGATAATCGAAAAAGTACAAACAGAACGTTAGAGTTACATTTTTATTATATGTATATACATATATATAGATAATTTTCAGTAGAATATTAATCAAAATGAATGTACATATCATAAATATTTATCAATTATTAAGAAACAACTAGCGAACGTATCAGATAATTGAGCCGCCATTCCATTCAACAGTGCTACGGAATTAATCGGAGTTATCAAAACAACTTTTATATACATTAGTTCATCGATGAATGAAATTCATATTACTAGCTGTACCCGCGTCTTCGTCTGTGTGGAAGATGTAAAAAACAGTGAATAATAAAGTCATCTGAGTGTGTTAAGTCCATTTACTTGTCTACTTTTCTGTCGTACTTACGCCGCGTCGTTATTAAAACTACAATAACTTTTGATAGAGTCGATCGAATTTAATAAAACAAAGACGAAGTTACTCCCGAGGATATGTTTTACGATTTTCTTGCTCAGGTTTTATTATGAACACAGTATTTTAGCAGTGATGCGTGTTCATACAAACAGACAGAGACAAATTCCTAAAAATGATTGAAATGTATTACTTATACTATAATACTTTATGTATTATATTACTTATATCTAGACACCAATTTTTTTCTCGAAAATCTTAAAAGTACAGACACGTTCGATTTACATTATTATTATATAAATAGATAAGATAATCCACCTCATATTACTGCTACTGTTACGTAATATTACTATGTTTTATTTTTATTTATTCTGTTTTCACAGTTTACATTTATCGCAAGCCCAGCATAATTCCGATCACGAAGACTCATAAAATTTATAGCTAAATAAACATAATCCCTAAGATTTTCGATCACACCTTATGTAAGTAAAATTGTTTTAAAATAGATTAGCAATACAAGCTTCGCGTGTACAGATAAACGATAGATGCGAATGGTTTTTTTTTTGTAAGTCTTGAATAATAAATACGTTGCACGTATTACAGTACGTAGCTTTTTTATGGCATAACTGGCAAACGAACTCGTTGGTCACCTGATGTTAAGTGATCACCACCGTCCATAGACACTAACAACACCAGGGGAGTCGAAAGTGCGTTGTCCGCTTGTGTTTGGGGAAAAGGGAGTGAGGGATAGAGGAGAGGGGAAGTAAGGTGGGCCTCTGACGCTCTCACTGACCGAACGAAACGCAACAATGCAAACACTGTTACTTCACGTCGGTTTTCTATGAGAGGGAAGTACTACCCCAGACGAGCCGACCCGTTCATGCTGAAACCAATAAAAGCTTCAGCGTGGCTCTACAACTCAAAAGGTAGCTAGTTAGTAGTGTATATAACTAAAGACACGAGGCAATCAACAGACGGCGAAAGCCTCTCTCTAACAAAACATACAGTGATTAATCCACCGTTGAAACCCACAGACTGGAGTGCGGTATCGCGGTCAGGTAGTACTTACAGTGTATCTATACTCTAGTAAATGTCTGATTTCGTGAATACAGTCAATATAATATACCTATTGATTGGATTGAGCTTCTTATATAAAATACGCACGTTAAATAACTGATTGTCCTTTCCTACTTCCTTTCCTTAATACACCGCATATACCTATTACCCAATATACGCATACATGTCTCGATCCGAGCTCTCTTAACATGTGTGTTTGCGAGTCTCTCCGTCACGTCGCCGCGAACGGGCATCACATTCGATCCCGCTCACACGTCGCGTCTCTTCTGGTAACATCTCGAGCTTAGGTCGTCCCCGGATGGAGCCCTTGAGCTGTTACTATCGCGATACAGTGACTCACCCACATTACTTGTATACACATGAGATCACCTCATACGCGCACACATTACACACATACATGAGATCACCTCATACGCGCACACATTACACACATAGTGGAAGGGTTTTATTTCCTTAATCGAACTGAATCGAGTAGTTTAGTTCGTTTCACATCAGATATACATGTAAACGTTTGTGAATCATGCAATTTTAATTGTATGACTCACAAACGAATATATGTATGAATAGCTTAGAACAGTTTAGCTAGGTCAGATCCGGGATAACAGCAACAGCCCAAGCCGAGGTGTGCCGCGCACCCTTGACATAGTTGCCTTAATAAAATCGGCTGAGTGCCTTAAGCGCTCGTCTTAGTAGTCCGGTGAAGCTGTGAAGGCCTTACAAGGACAGTAGTATAGTCAGTTCGAAAAAGAAAAAAAAAATACGCATACATATCAACTCGAGTAACACAAAAATAGCCCAACCACAAAAACTAATATAGATTTTTTTTTTATTTGATTTAATCGTATGGCTGAAATGGAGTAATCCGTTCTATTTTATTATAATTGGAGACTTAATTCTTTCAGTCATTTTAGGGCGTCGTCGGTAAGAACGATCAGGTCATCTGTAGAACTATTATATTTCCTTAGTGGGCATTATTCTATGATGTATGCTAAGGATTGGATATCCGCTCCGCAGTCACAGCGCGGCGAGTCCATCCATCCGCACGTATTTAAACTGTGCACACCACCCGTATGCGTAAAATTAAATGCATCTGTATCTAGACCAGGGGTTTCCCAAACTGGGTTCCGCGGAACCTAGGGGTTCCGTAGAATAGTCGTCAGGGTCCCGCCAAATGTATATTTATACAAAAAAACAAATACAGGTCAAGATTAGAAGTTACCCCAGATATACGCATACGATTGAAATAGTTACTTTGGGCTAAAGGTCACACGCAGCGGAAGCTCTCAAAAGAAAAAAAAACATCGATTTTTCAACATTCTTCATTGGTGCTCCGCTCCTAGCGTGATGATTGTAGCATATAGCCTTCATCCATAAATGAGCTATCTAACACAGAAATAATTTTTCAATACGACCAGTAGTTCCGGAGATTAGCGCGTTCAAGCAAACAAACTCTTCAGCATTATAATATTAGTATAGATGTGTAAAAAGAGTTTATTTTCACAACTAAATCTTATAACAGTATAATAGACACGTGATATTAAAAAAAACTAACCCTACAAGTTTCTCCAATAAGTAATTTCCTAAATATATTCCCATTACGAAGGAGCACCTAGCAATCGTTCCAGATTGCGAAGCCGACATCATTTTTTACACTTTATCGGTGAAATAAAAAAGCCTTTATGCCATTAGAACGAGTGATCAATCAAAATCGCGCAGACACCTCGGTGACCGGCAGCATGCTGATGGTTCCGACCTAGTTATTTCATGTTCGTGTTATAGTGCTATATTTCCAGCATTAACTACGAGGAATAATATATTTCAGTTGGATATCGATGACTAAATTGTTTAAAATAACCAAATATAACCGAAATCAAATATGGAAAGAATGCGAACACATTTTTTTTATTGTAGCCCGGCAAAGTCTCTGCACTATGCCTGATGGTAAGCACAGTACAATCCAAAAACAATGGCGACCACCGAGAGACGCACTATCCATCGCCGGTCGCCGCTGTCATGCCGGCCTGCGAAAAGCTGGATATGCACAGGCTGATCCCGAAACGCGACCCGCAGAAGCGAATCACTATGCCGTGCTTTTTCGCCATATACATGGTGGTTGCGACAGTCTTGGTGTAAATGCACCCCAATTTCGCCATTGCCTCGTTCGTTTTTTCATGCGGTTTTCACCAGTGGATAAAGTGATTCATGAGGAACGTTTTAGTATATAATTTGACAAGGATTTTTTTATAATCAGGGCGGGACAACGTCTGCCGGGCCCGCTAGTTCTGAATAAAATGGTACCTATGCTCATTTCTGTATAGCCGTGAATAAATTGTCGTGTATGCAGAATTTTGAGATGATCGATTGTGTATATGTTGTAGTTGAAATCCGTTTGTAAAAATATTTCATCATGAAAAAGCTACATTTTCTACATGCTACAAGCATCTATGTCTGATATAGACTATACTTTATTTAGATATTTTATATTGAACGGTATGGAATATTTTTGCTATTTATGTTATAAAACTTAATAAGAATAAATGGCATATACTTCATAGGAATAGCATAACTTCGTATCAGTGAAAAATTTTTCAACATCGGATCAGTAGTTCCGGCGATTACCCGCTGCAAAGAATTACAATCAATTATGTTTAAACTATTTTCCTATTGTCTATTTTATGTAATATGATATACTAGCTGATTTTCTCGACTTCTGTTGCGGCTTTTATTATACCTACTAACATATTTTGTAGTAAAACTTCTTTAGGCGCGACTAGAAGGTATTTAACTGGACGACAATGCAACGAAAGTCCGTTATGGCATTATGGCGCCACGTTTCTGTACTATCCCGTTTTTAAATATTTTTGATTTTGTTAATAAATAATTTATAAACAAATCAAACATTTTTGAAAAAAATACTAAATTGAATAATGAAAAAATCATACAATAAAATTAATTATGTATATATGGGCCCGCGACCGTGCTGCCATCTGGTTTTAATGTAAGTAACAAATTAAATCAAAGCTTCATTATCAGTAGTGCCATCCATCAGCTAATTTGGAACTTAAATAGCAATGGAAATATTATTCGCAACTCTTTGTTATAAAGTAAATAAATTGTAGAAAAGTACGCAAATAAATAAATTCTCATATGATGTATTTATTTTTAACTTAATCGCCATCTCTTATAACGCCAAGGAAATTTTACTTCAATCACGTGTGACTATTACACGCACTCATTTTTTTTAATGGTTTGTACAATATATATGCATTATGTATATGCTTAAATGCCATATTTAGAAACTACCAAACTCTGTTCTTAAGACATGCTATAATTTAGATAAGTTGCAATTATTTTTTCAATTGTTTATAGGTTTTTGAATTTGACTACGATCTCAATCTCTCTCAATCTTAATACCATATTAAAATGATAACATAAGATATTTCGGCTCTTAATGAGTATCTTGCGGGTTCTTCTCGATAACTGGATTGTTTGTCCGAACCGGTGGTTGTTTTAACGTTCATAAATGCCTTCGTTTTTATATCATAGGAGGCAATCGAAGAGGTGAGTCACCTGATGTTAAGTGATCAACACCGTCCATAGACACTTGCAACACCGGGGAGTCGCAAGTGCGTTGCCAGCCTGTGTTTGCGGGTGGGGGAGGGGCGGTTTGCTTCCGGCGCTCTCACTGACGGAACGAAACGCAACAATGCAAGCACTGCTACATCACGTGGGTGTTTCTGTGGGTCAGGTGGTAGTACTTCGGGCGAGCCGAACCATTCATGCTGACACCAGTAATAGCTTCAGCGTGGCTCTACTACCTT
>MU159219.1:162925-176621 GCA_015888305.1 Antheraea pernyi | reverse complement strand
CAGCCTGTGTTGGGGGTGAAGGGAAGGGGCGAGTGAGAGCAGTGGGGGAGAGGAGGTGGGCCTCTTGCGCTCTCATACAAGCATTGCTACTTCACGTCGGTTTTCTATGAGACGGTGTACTACTCCGAATGAGCCGACACATTCATGCTGAGAGCAGTAATAGATTCAGCGTAGCTCTACCATCTCTAAAATATATATATATTTCTTATAATAAATAGGTAGTTGTAGCAACATTTTTTTTTATACTTTGTAGAATTAACATTTGATCACAATCTCACATAATGTTAAATAAAGATGTGGTCTAAGGTAGTAAACATGCTAGACATACAGGGGACTGACTCTTAAGTGCGGCTGCTGGTACACACCTACTACTTGGCGACAGATTTTAAGCTTAACAGTGGTAGCTGGCCAGGGAGACTTCGAAAAAGCCCTAGCTCCATGTTTTTTTTTTAATGTCATAGCAGACAAACCAACAAGTGGGCTCCCTAATGTTAAATGATCACCACCATCCATAGACACTAACAACACTAGGGGAGTTGAAAGTGCGTTGCCAGCTTGTGTTTGGGGGAAGGGGAGGTGGGCCTCCGGCGCTCTCACTGACCGCACGAAACGCAACAATGCAAGCATTGTTAGTTCACGTCGGTTTTCTGTGAGAGGGTGATACTACCCCGGGCGAGCCGACCCGCACTTTCAACTCCCCTAGTGTTGTTAGTGTCTATGGATGGTGGTGATCATTTAACATTAGGGAGCCCACTTGTTGGTTTGTCTGCTATGACATTAAAAAAAAAACATGGAGCTAGGGCTTTTTCGAAGTCTCCCTGGCCAGCTACCACTGTTAAGCTTAAAATCTGTCGCCAAGTAGTAGGTGTGTACCAGCAGCCGCACTTAAGAGTCAGTCCCCTGTATGTCTAGCATGTTTACTACCTTAGACCACATCTTTATTTAACATTAGGTGAGATTGTGATCAAATGTTAATTCTACAAAGTATAAAAAAAAATGTTGCTACAACTACCTATTTATTATAAGAAATATATATATATTTTAGAGATGGTAGAGCTACGCTGAATCTATTACTGCTCTCAGCATGAATGTGTCGGCTCATTCGGAGTAGTACACCGTCTCATAGAAAACCGACGTGAAGTAGCAATGCTTGTATGAGAGCGCAAGAGGCCCACCTCCTCTCCCCCACTGCTCTCACTCGCCCCTTCCCTTCACCCCCAACACAGGCTGGCAACGCACTTGTGACTCCCATGGTGTTGCAAGTGTCTATGGACGGTGTTGATCAATTAACATCAGATGACCCACATGTTGGCTTGCCTCCTATGATATAAAAAAAAACGTTAGTATATATTAACAAACACATGAAAAGCTGTGGCCATAGCTAGATTAATGTAATCGAGGGAAATACGTTTTTAATATCAATAAGAAAATTTAATATGATTTTTTAAATGAAAATAAAAAAAATCTGCATTGAGCGATGAAAAAAATCGGTAGGGGAAAATCTTATCGGCCGCGTTACCGATGACGTCATGTGCATGTCACGTGCATGTAATATGTGACTCCCCTGGTGTTGCAAGTGTCTATGGACGGTGGTGATCACTTAACATCAGGTGACCCACATATTGGCTTGCCTCCTATGATATGAAAAAGAAAAACTTTAGTATGAATAAATTAAATATGAATAAGAAAATATAATATGTTATTTTTAATTAAAAAAATTATATCTGCATTGAGCGATAAAAAAATATCGGTAGGGGAAAATTTTATCGGCCGCGTCACCGATGACGTCGAGTTGCTCATGACGTATAACAAACAATATGATTTCACTAAACATCAATTTCCACCACTTCCTATTTTCATTTCACTTCTTCCGCGCGGAGGGACTCCATTTTTTTTTACTTACTATTCCTTCATGTGTCAATAGAAGTGAAAGCCAGACTAATATTTATGATTTCAACTTAAAAATGATGAAATTGGAATTTATTTCAATTCTATCAAAAAATACACGGTTATTCCATTGTTTTGAGTTTCCACTCTCCACTCGAAAATAATAATTAAAAGATGCGATCAATTGTGAATTGTAAGCAATGTTAATAAAGTTTGTCTTAAAGAAACAATATGATTTCACTGAAAATCAATTTCTACCCCTTTCTATTTTCATTTCCACATTACGAAGTTTCACTTCTTCCACGCGGAGGGACTCTATTTTTTTGTATTGACTTGCTATTCCTTCATGTGCCAGTAGATGTGAAAGCCAGATTAATATTTATGATTTCAACTTAAAAATGATGAAATTGGAATTTATTTCAATTCTATCAAAAAATACACGGTTATTCCATTGTTTTGAGTTTCCACTTCTATCGGCAGTACTTATAAATGCCTCGACTTTATTGTCACAGGCGTTTAAATGAACAAATGAAATATTATCTGCTAAATACTCCTCACACTGATAAATAAACATCACAAGTTCAACAATGCTTAGTAACAGTTAAACCGTTGCGCTGTTGCTACAGTCATACCCGTGGTAAGGGTCTAGCAAACTACAAAGTGCAAACAAACAAAAACTTTTTCATTACTCTGAACGCTGCTATAAAATTCACATAAACATGGTAGTAAAAATATTTTCACGTGTATTTTGTTGCACAATGTTGGCAACTCGTGCGTAGAATTAGTGATTTCGATTGTAGAATTATCAAAGGATAATCTAAAAGTCTTTTGAAATATTTTTAAGGGGATTTAGAGGGATGTGACAGGGTGACTACCACGTCGCTAATATCAGAAGGTAGGAGACATAAATGAAAGCTCTGACCTCGATTGTTTTGACTGATAACCGCTTTGGCAGCTGGTTTACGAATCAAAATAAAAAAAACAAAAATACTCTTTATTCAACTTAGGCCCTGAGAAGGCACTTATGACCGTCTAACCTACCACCGGTTCGGGAAACAACCCAGTCATCGCGAAGAACCGGCAAGAAACTAGATCCTTTATTGATTGATGAAGCAGAAATATTTAATGAGATACAGAATGGAAGGGAAGGGGGAAACGGGAAGTGGAAGTTGACCTCCGGTGCTCTCACTGACCGAATGAAACGCAACAATGCAAGCACTGTTACTTCACGTCGGTTTTTTGTGGGTCGGGTGGTACTAACCCGGGCGAGCCGACCCATTCATGCTGAAACCAGTAATGGCTGTAGCGTGGCTCTACCACTTACAACCTACTGGTGAAGTTTTATCGTAAATGCAGTACTTCAGCAGTGATGCGTATTCAAACAAATAAATTTCTAAAATTGATTGAAATATATTTTATTACTTATTCCAAGATAGCTGCAACAATTTTTTTTTCACAAAAATCTAAGAAGTACGAACACGTTAGATTCACATTATTATTATAGTAGTATAGACGATGAATAGCATGGTAGTAAGGTTTTCTAAAACCCGCTAGGCTAGCTACCACCATCAGGGTGCGAATCTGTCGGCAACCACCTGTTGGTGTATTTCGGTAGATGCACGCGTGACCCAGTCTCCCTATAGCTGTTACGTGTTTTTCACCTTGGACCACGTCATCATTTAGAGATTCTGGTCAAAGACTAAAACCTATACATTCAAAAGATCTAAAGCATATTTATTCCTCCTCTCTTTTTCTGGCTTCAATAAGATAATCCTGGTAATTTTCAAATAATCAAGATGCGTCCAACAACAACTTCATCAGCCTGTAAAAGACACACTGTAGGTTTGAAGTGACAACTTATTTAGGTGCGGTATTTTTGGCGGGAGATAAATTTGTAATTTCGCCTCATGACATGCTACGTCAGCATAAACAGCCCGCGCGAGTCGACTCGGGCGTAGACACTCGTGCGTACCCGAGATACTAGAGCTACATATATCCCGTCCAGATGGAACGGCGCGTTTCCTAACTCGCGCGTAAAACGCGTGCAATGAGCGAGACTCTCGACTCGAGCGCCGCGCACCTCGAGATACTCAGGCCCCATTGCTGTTTCCAGTACTACGCGCGAGTCATTGGCGAGTCGACATAGCCGTCAGTCGTCATCCGTACGACGTATGCGACTACGACTACGACTTTTAAAACGCCTCATCTGGTACCCGAGTCGACTCGCGCGTAAAACGCCTCATCTGGGCAGGCACTTAGACTAACGACACGTAGTATAGGGGCCTATGTACGTGTAATATTGATATTTTGCAGTTCATCATCTATTTCATTGATCAATAGACTTATTATTTGTATATGATTATTGCTCCGTGTGCCATCATCATCAGCCTGTAAAAGATACACTGCAGGGCCATAAACCTCTTCGTAAAGGAAGGTATGGGAATAATTACCAGGCCACGACGTATTGGCGATTTCAAACTCTGAGAAATCTACAGTTCTAAATTATACTACATACAGTAATACAAGAACATTTCTTAGGTTCAGGTTTCCTTATGTTTTCCTTTACCGTTAGCCGTTAGTGTTAATTAAAATTAGAATTTCGAGAAATTCGTTGGTACGAATATCGGTATGATATTATGATATTTTTCATATCAACACCTTAGTCGTTAATATTATTTATGTGACAGAACCACGATGAGGTTATTTTTCAGCATGAATGGGTCGGCTCGCCCGGGGTAGTACCATTCGATCCACAGAAACACCGACGTCAAGTAACATAGCTTGCATTATTGCGTTTCGTTCGGTCAGTGAGAGCGCCGGAGGCCCACCTCTCCTCTCGCCCCTTCCTCCCCCTCCCCCCTTCCTCCCAAAAACAGGCTGGCAACGCACTTGCGACTCCTTTGGTGTGTATGAACGGTGGTGATCATTTAATATCAGGTGACCCACACTGTTTGTTTGCCTCCTATGATATATATATATATATATATACATTCATACACTGAATAAACTGCTACAGTCTTTGCGGAAGTCGAGTAAACACGTCCGAGAACATAAAAAGGAGAATAAAATATAATATTAATCACTAAAAACCCACACAATAAAAGTAGAAATGTCACTTCCAAAGTCTTTCATCACGTCAGACATAAACCCAAAAAAGAAATTGGAAACAAAGAATCCAGTAATAAAAATATACTTACTCTTGACATTGTAACTGAAATCCTCTCAGTGAGAGCACGCTCACAGAAAATATCTAATGAGCCGAATGACTGTGGTTAGGATTTCATATCATGAAAATCCATTATCGTTCATGGCAGGGACGTATTTGAGATTTTCTTTTAACTTTAAATAGCTTACCAATATCAACCTCGGATTTTTAATATCTGAAATTCTTATTAAACAGTACAACATTAATATCGAGGATGTGGGTGTGTATCACAGTATTCTGTCAGAACCGATATCGGACTGTTGCAAAAAGCTGTGTTATATATTTAGGTTTAGTAGTTAGGCTATTTGTGTTTTTAGATTTAAGAGTTTTAGTTGTATATAGATATAAGTTACGATGGGACTGACATGTCAAAAAATGATAAAAGTCCCTTAACAAATAAAGAGAAAAAAAATTATAAAAAAATTAAAAATAAAGAAAGAATTACGAATGTGAAGTACTTAAGATTTAGATTACAAAAGGAATTTTTATAGTCATAAATTCGTCATTACAACTATTTTCACTGGTAATTGATGAATTTAAAAGAAAAGGTGTATGTACTTATGTACTCGCGTTGGAAGTTATACTTCTTTAGCGTAATAAGATAAAAGAAATGCTTTTATTTTTGTACGCAATACTTGTATGCTATGTACTATATATGTAATTTCATAACCGTGTAAATAAACAAATTAATATTTGCAGGATCTTGTATGTAGTTTCGTTTGTTATGTGTTTGAAATATCAGTTTATAATTCAATAAGATGTATTTTACCAGCTTGACTATTGTATCAAATACAATGAAGACGGCGATCGTAGACCAATTTTCGTGTCTCTAGCCATATATCCATTCATTATGTAGGTATGTATGTTTATATTTAGCATTATAAAGCTCAAGGTATTGTTTTTTGTGTGTTTAGAACGACCAGTCAGATCTCGAATATTATTTTACATTTAATAGTTTGTTTTTAGACAAAAGTTATATACTATATAACATTATACTACGATTCTTAGTTGCGGAAAAATTACCATACAATGGCTAGGTCAGAGAGCACGCTAAGAATAGTACGAGCGGGCGCGCAGTATTATACGCAAAACAAAAAAAAAAATACTTGCGATACTTTACGCAATTCCATTATTAAATATTACACTGGACGTTACTTTGCCATTCTGCTTGAAATGTATAGGCCGCTGCCAAATCTCTTTGCAACAAAAATCGTTTGAATTTATGTACCTGAAAAAGTCAAATCTAAACTGTTAAACTAAATATTTCGCACAATCTATTACTAGTTTCAGGTTTTACTTATTTAGCAACAGTTCGCGCATATAAAATCAAACGTGTTTACTTGCGTTGAGTCGTAGCAACGACCAAGGTGCAAGCTAAGGTGCAAAGTAGCGTATGGGTAGAATGGTCTAACGTGGAAAGGTAAAATGCGATTAAAATCACGTAATTAGCAGCCAGACCGGCCCCAAGGATGGTTGTGGAGACGGCGGCGGAGAGCCTCGTGGCCCCCGCCAACGATCCTCCCCCAAGAGAACCCGAAGCAGGAAAAAACAAGCTCAACAACCCGAAGACGCAGCCCGGCTCTCAGATAGTGTTAAAGAGATTGACCGCTCTCGCAAACGACCGTGACCAAAAACTGACGACAGCCCTGGAAGAAGCCCGAATAATTAAGGCGGATTTCAGGGATAATATGAAGATCGTAATTTGAGACTTCCTACAGACACCGCACCCCATAAGAGAGTCGCGAGACATCCCCGCAGGGAGCACTCAAGGGTGTGCACTCCAAAACTCAAGACACCCCCATAACCACAGACATGCGGTCTCCCTGATATTCGTTGGCTCGCTGGTGATTAGCATATTAACATAAACACCAATATTTTGTTTTAAAATTGACTATTCTTCCATACAACTTTCTTTCCCTTTAACATCCCTTAAAATTGATAGTCGATATATGTTTTACTAACTTATCGTGGAATAGTTAGTATGGACTAATGCTACACGCAGCGGAAGCTCACAAAGGGGATAAAAATGATTTTGAAACGGTCTTCATTGGTGCTCAGGTGCATCATTGATATAGGCTTCCTCGATAAATGAGTTATCTAACACTGGAAGAATTTATCAAATCGTACCAGTAGTTCCTGAGATTAGCGCGTTTAACCAAACAAACAAATAAACCCTCCTTTATAATATTAGTATAGACGTACATACCTACGTATTATTGAAATAAAATATTTTCAAGAACTTTGAACACTGATTACGTACCTGTATCAGGGTGTGCTGCCAACCGTAAAGAGGATGAGGTTCCTGTATAGACGACCCTTGACAGTAAATGGGACGCTCACCCTATGATAGAAAAGGGAAATATTTATTTCACACCATCTGTAATACGTGATCTTAGTCCTTAAATTTATACGAGACAGTAACTGACTTTTGGCAGACATAACTTTATCAGTTAAATTTATTAGGTAGTAAAAGTTTTTAACGTCTAAATCAGGCATCCTTCTTAGGTCTTACTTTTTATTTATTTAAAATGAATGCAAGAGACGACAACGTGGAAGATGGTGAAATATGGCCTATGGTACCTATAGTTATAGTGTTTTGCGAACGATTTAGAAACTTATATTTATGTTATTACAAAAAAGTTAAATACGTAATGAACCCTGGTTTTAAAAAGGTTTCATATTAAATGCACCGCGGTCGCTGAATGTTCGCTATCTTGTTCTTTTGTCTCGCTTTGGTTACGTTAGGTTAGACTTGTGAAAAAGGATAACGCAAACTTGCCTCGGGCGAGCGCGGTGCATTTATTAAGAAACTTTTTTAAACCAAGTATTTAACTTTAAACCAAGTATTTAACTTTTTTGTAATAACACGGTTAATATCTAAGAATATGAATATTAATGCTTTTTTTTACATTATTTATGTAATTACATTTTAAGATTTTCGTTATCAAAAACTCAGGTCAGTGTAGAATTCATAAATTCATGAACAACGAAGCCATCGTCTTTATTTTTTAGAGATAGAAACAAATTGGGATATTGATAATTATGTATATTTAGATATGCCTTATGATGAATGATTGTTGTAATAATATTTTTATTATTTACAGGTCGAGCATCGTTTGGACTGAAAACACTAAATAGGTTAGTAAATTATTTAACCAATGGCATAGAATTTTAAAACTGCAACAAAATAAATGATATTCTTAACGCAATGAAGACAGTGCAACGGCTCGTGAAGGATTTGGTTGGGAAAATATTAATAAAAAAGTCACTCAAAATGTGAACTATTATTTGAAATACCAGAGATCACTTTCCTTCTAGAGAGTAAATATGTAAATTGCAACAGTTTTTGACCGTTATCGGTGTTTATGCATTAAAATAAGCCTGATTTTTTTTTATGAAAAGGTTTTTACGGAAAGAAATAACCAAATACTTTTGAAGTGAAACTTCTAATGCGACTTCCAACAAGGTTACGTTAAACGTCTAACGCTACCATGGAGTGGGTATGAAAGCACTGTTGCGTTAAACGTTCAACGCTCCTGGGGAGAGGGAATAGAAAGAGACAGAGCGAGAAAAATAATCAAACATTTCATATATATATATATATATATCAATGTTATAGATTTGGATATTTCTCCACTCGAAAATGATAATTAAAATATGCGATTAATTTCGAATTATAAGCAATTTCACTTCTTCCGTGCGGAGGGACTCCACGCACTATTTTTTTTATAGATCGTCCATACAATTAAATTAAATGAAAGCAAACAAATTAGATGAAAAAAATTAAATACATCTGAAAAATGTTTAACAATCGGCAAACCCATTCAGCAAATAAGTGCAGTACAATAGTACTGGAGCCTTGATTTTCGATGGTGGTTATATGATAAACGGGAGCTTAGCATAGCATTATGTTCTCCTTTTAATAACTCAACACTTAGTATTCTGCTGATTCTGACGTCGTAATTTGTATCTACTTCAGTCCCTCTTTCAACGTCAGTTAAATCGACGTATTTTATTGGTTTAGAGTGCGAACACCATACATAATTTTAGGGTGTAAGGGTTGTCGAATAACATCTAAGACTTGAGACACCCAAGCCAAGCTCACCTACAGATGGGGCACCCTGCTGAATAACGAACGAGGCAATGGTGAAAGCGGGGTGGAAGGGTTTTAGGTAGGGATTTGCATCCGGAATAATATAATAAACTAGCTGTACCCGCAATTCCTTCCACATGAAACCTAATGTAAAAGAACAGCGACCAATAAAATCATCTGCTTGTATATTAAGTCCATTTATTTTCTCTCGTACTTAAGTCGCGTCGTCATTAAAATTACAATAAATTTTGATAGAGTGAACCGATTTTAATGAAATAAAGACTAAATGTTACCCAAAGTTGAGTTGAGTTGTGAGGTTTTATCATGGACGAAGTATATTAGCAGTGATACGTGTTCTTACAAATAGACAGAATTTCTAAAAATGATTGAAATGCATTTTATTACTTATTCAAGAATTTCACAGACATCTAAAAAGTACAGACACGTTAGATTTTTATTCTTATTATATGTATAGATGCGTGATTGAGTTTGTTCGTTTGTTTGTTACGTATTCATACTTTCAGTACTCAACAGATCCACATGAAATTTTCCTTTTTTGTTTTTTTTATGTAACAGGTGGGTCACCTGATGTTAAGTGATCACCACCGTCCATGGACACTAACAACACCAGAGGAGTCGCAAGTGCGTTGCCACCCTTTGGGGGGAAGGGTTAGGGGAGGGAGTGGGAGAGGAGAGGGGAGGGGAGGTGTGCCACCGGCGCTCTCACTGACCGAACGAAACGCAACAATGCAAGCACTGTTACTTCACGTCGGTTTTCTGTGAGAGGGTGGTACTACCCCGGATGAGCCGACCCATTCATGCTAAAACCAGTAATAGTTTCAGCGTGGCTCTACCACCATACACGTTGCCAGGGCGTTGTAGGACGTAGACTCCAGATAAAAGTACTAATCATGAAGGATAGCTAAGTATAATATTAACGCAAACGAAGCCGCGTTAAAAGCTATTATATTAGCATCAGTAACTTTTCTATTGAGGGATAAATGATTTCTCCTAAGCATTCCAGTTTTTTCGAACCCTTACGTATTTTCAAAGTTGTTATTCACGTTCAAAGGTAAAAAAATCCGAAATCTATTTTATATTACATACGTAATGGTAATACGTAGAAGGGATCAAAGGTACGTAACTTCAAAAGCAACTAAATCTGAACCTTTATAAATACAACGTAACCGGTTATGATACTCTGCCCGAACGTATCCTTAGTTACAGCTCTAAATAAACAGGCTAGTGATCGAAGCCGCTTTCCCTTTAATAACAGACATGTTCATTATATAAAATCATAATCAAAAATACTTTAATCAATTCAGGCCCTGAGAAGGCATTCACGGACCTCAAAACTGTCATTCGGAAAACAATTCAGTCATCGAGAAGAACCGGCAAGAAACTTTGTCTGATTTATCTTTTGAAAGTACAAATGTACATAATGTACACAGATACATTTGTCTTTGGCGGATGCACAGAGAAGGGCGTCATTTTCAGAGGTCACCATCGTTCACATATTGATCCACCCTATAATTACTTTTGAAGTGAAACTTCTAATGCGACTTCCAACAAGGTTACGTTAAACGTCTAACGCTACCATGGAGTGGGTATGAAAGCACTGTTGCGTTAAACGTTCAACGCTCCTGGGGAGAGGGAATAGAAAGAGACAGAGCGAGAAAAATAATCAAACATTTCATATATATATATATATATATCAATGTTATAGATTTGGATATTTCTCCACTCGAAAATGATAATTAAAATATGCGATTAATTTCGAATTATAAGCAATTTCACTTCTTCCGTGCGGAGGGACTCCACGCACTATTTTTTTTATAGATCGTCCATACAATTAAATTAAATGAAAGCAAACAAATTAGATGAAAAAAATTAAATACATCTGAAAAATGTTTAACAATCGGCAAACCCATTCAGCAAATAAGTGCAGTACAATAGTACTGGAGCCTTGATTTTCGATGGTGCTTATATGATAAACGGGCGCTTAGCATAGCATTATGTTCTCCTTTTAATAACTCAACACTTTTTGTATTCTGCTGATTCTGACGTCGTAATTGGTATCTACTTCAGTCCCTCTTTCAACGTCAGTTAAATCGACGTATTTTATTGGTTTAGAGTGCGAACACCATACATAATTTTAGGGTGTAAGGGTTGTCGAATAACATCTAAGACTTGAGACACCCAAGCCAAGCTCACCTACAGATGGGGCACCCTGCTGAATAACGAACGAGGCAATGGTGAAAGCGGGGTGGAAGGGTTTTAGGTAGGGATTTGCATCCGGAATAATATAATAAACTAGCTGTACCCGCAATTCCTTCCACATGAAACCTAATGTAAAAGAACAGCGACCAATAAAATCATCTGCTTGTATATTAAGTCCATTTATTTTCTCTCGTACTTAAGTCGCGTCGTCATTAAAATTACAATAAATTTTGATAGAGTGAACCGATTTTAATGAAATCAAGACTAAATGTTACCCAAAGTTGAGTTGAGTTGTGAGGTTTTATCATGGACGAAGTATATTAGCAGTGATACGTGTTCTTACAAATAGACAGAATTTCTAAAAATGATTGAAATGCATTTTATTACTTATTCAAGAATTTCACAGACATCTAAAAAGTACAGACACGTTATTTTAAAACTGCAACAAAATAAATGATATTCTTAACGCAATGAAGACAGTGCAACGGCTCGTGAAGGATTTGGTTGGGAAAATATTAATAAAAAAGTCACTCAAAATGTGAACTATTATTTGAAATACCAGAGATCACTTTCCTTCTAGAGAGTAAATATGTAAATTGCAACAGTTTTTGACCGTTATCGGTGTTTATGCATTAAAATAAGCCTGATTTTTTTTTATGAAAAGGTTTTTACGGAAAGAAATAACCAAATACTTTTGAAGTGAAACTTCTAATGCGACTTCCAACAAGGTTACGTTAAACGTCTAACGCTACCATGGAGTGGGTATGAAAGCACTGTTGCGTTAAACGTTCAACGCTCCTGGGGAGAGGGAATAGAAAGAGACAGAGCGAGAAAAATAATCAAACATTTCATATATATATATATATATATCAATGTTATAGATTTGGATATTTCTCCACTCGAAAATGATAATTAAAATATGCGATTAATTTCGAATTATAAGCAATTTCACTTCTTCCGTGCGGAGGGACTCCACGCACTATTTTTTTTATAGATCGTCCATACAATTAAATTAAATGAAAGCAAACAAATTAGATGAAAAAAATTAAATACATCTGAAAAATGTTTAACAATCGGCAAACCCATTCAGCAAATAAGTGCAGTACAATAGTACTGGAGCCTTGATTTTCGATGGTGCTTATATGATAAACGGGCGCTTAGCATAGCATTATGTTCTCCTTTTAATAACTCAACACTTTTTGTATTCTGCTGATTCTGACGTCGTAATTGGTATCTACTTCAGTCCCTCTTTCAACGTCAGTTAAATCGACGTATTTTATTGGTTTAGAGTGCGAACACCATACATAATTTTAGGGTGTAAGGGTTGTCGAATAACATCTAAGACTTGAGACACCCAAGCCAAGCTCACCTACAGATGGGGCACCCTGCTGAATAACGAACGAGGCAATGGTGAAAGCGGGGTGGAAGGGTTTTAGGTAGGGATTTGCATCCGGAATAATATAATAAACTAGCTGTACCCGCAATTCCTTCCACATGAAACCTAATGTAAAAGAACAGCGACCAATAAAATCATCTGCTTGTATATTAAGTCCATTTATTTTCTCTCGTACTTAAGTCGCGTCGTCATTAAAATTACAATAAATTTTGATAGAGTGAACCGATTTTAATGAAATCAAGACTAAATGTTACCCAAAGTTGAGTTGAGTTGTGAGGTTTTATCATGGACGAAGTATATTAGCAGTGATACGTGTTCTTACAAATAGACAGAATTTATAAAAATGAATGAAATGCATTTTATTACTTATTCAAGAATTTCACAGACATCTAAAAAGTACAGACACGTTAGATTTTTATTCTTATTATATGTATAGATGCGTGATTGAGTTTGTTCGTTTGTTTGTTACGTATTCATACTTTCAGTACTCAACAGATCCACATGAAATTTTCCTTTTTTGTTTTTTTTATGTCACAGGTGGGTCACCTGATGTTAAGTGATCACCACATAATTTTAGGGTGTAAGGGTTGTCGAATAACATCTAAGACTTGAGACACCCAAGCCAAGCTCACCTACAGATGGGGCACCCTGCTGAATAACGAACGAGGCAATGGTGAAAGCGGGGTGGAAGGGTTTTAGGTAGGGATTTGCATCCGGAATAATATAATAAACTAGCTGTACCCGCAATTCCTTCCACATGAAACCTAATGTAAAAGAACAGCGACCAATAAAATCATCTGCTTGTATTAAGTCCATTTATTTTCTCTCGTACTTAAGTCGCGTCGTCATTAAAATTACAATAACTTTTGATAGAGTGAACCGATTTTAATGAAAT
>MU159219.1:139736-151518 GCA_015888305.1 Antheraea pernyi | reverse complement strand
GATGCCTCTTTGATAGATGTGAATATATCCATCGAGCTTTACATTCATAGCGCAGTAATAGACGGAAGCTTTGTAAGCTTGTTATACAGAACAGAACGGGAATCATTTATACACCCAATCACTGCCGCTGACCGCTTTGTCCATTGTTCAATTGTACTGAATTGAATATAACCCATAACTTTGATGGGTCGATGGGTAGGTACTAGTAAAATAAATATATCATAGATACTCGGCCCTTCCTATGAGTACAATTAATTTAAAATATGAGATGACATGCCTTTACAACGTAGATAGTAAGAGTACCACTTCTCCAAATCCATTGATTTCTTACGTGTTTTTTGTAAATGAGGACTTTATTGAATTTTAATCCTTTTCGTACATACATTTAATTTCGTACAATGCTCGCAGTAATCCAAATTATATAGGAAGTGAAAACCAGTGTTAACAGTGAATTATTATATAGGGAGTGAAATCCAGTACAGTCACTTTGCAGTGTTACAATAAAAATAAAAAGAAGTGTTAACAGTGAATTATTTTGAAAATAATCTAACTCTTAATTTCGAAAAATCACGTTTTACCTAATAAGGAGCAATTGGTTAGCGTTTTTGGCTGTTAACCAAAAGGTCGATGATTCGAATTTGTTCTTTTTTTTCGAACTAACTACCTTACGTTACAGCTTACTGCTTTACTCCGTTCAGAAGTGTTCTTTTTTTATTATTTTGTAAAAAATATGCTGTAGTAATTTGCTGTATATTATTTAGGTCGTAGCACGATCTATCTCTAAATATGTGAACTAAAAAAGGAAATATTACCTTCCTATCTATACTCATTATAATATACCTGTAAGATCTTTGATCTTTAAATTGAATATATTAGCTAAAAGTTGTTTGCGGATGATTTAGGAACTAAAAAAAAATACAATAGACTATTTAAAATTAAGACTAAGTTAATCTATTAGAAGAAGTTAATTTAAGAAATGATTTAACAAATTTTCATGGAACTTACACATTGTTAGGAGACAGCCGGGTACACACCGGCACACACTGGAAATTTATTTCACTTTTTAATTCAGTTTTAATAATCTATATTAATACGACAAATCAATTGCCGAGTATATGTATATTATGTAAGTGCATCAATTCAAAATGGCTGCTACTGCACTTATGTGGCTAGTTCTTTTTTGTTGTGTGTTTAATTGTTAGAACAAAGTTTGTATAAAAGAGAATGTTTGGAAATGAAATATTGTAATATAATGTAACAAGTTCGCATAAATAACGTAACAATATAAAAAATAATAGTTTAAAAAAACACGCTTTCATAAAAAATCCAACTAAAAAACAGAAAATAAAATTTAATAAATTTGGATTAAGAATAGTCTAAACTAAAACACGCTTTCATAAAAAAATCCAACTAAAAAACAAGAAAATAAAATTTAATAAATTTGGATTAAGAATAGTGTCAATTAGAAACATTAGTTTAGACTATTCTTAATCCAAATTTATTAAATTTTATTTTCTTGTTTTTTAGTTGGATTTTTTTATGAAAGCGTGTTTTTTTATTTTTTTTTAAACTATTATTTATTTTTCATTTTTAGTTAAACAATTTTAACTTTTTTTTCGGATTATTGCATTATCATCGACCTTTGACAGGTGTGCAGTTTGAATTAAATCTGATCGTTCAAAGTAGGACAAAATCGGGCTCAAAGGGGTCGGTTACAAACATACATACATACAGGTGAAGCTAATTAAAGTGTGTTAATAAAAGAGACGCCGCTAAGTCTGTCCATCGCTTAGTATAATTAATTATAATTGCAAAACTATTGAACCAATTTATATAGCTTTCTTTAAAAAAAAGGTATTAGAGTCTGTTTTTTTGTATTACATAATATATTAAACAAGTCCTGAGTTTTAAAGTAAATAAGACACTAAACGACTTGACACATAAATTACTAAGATAATTCCGCCTTTTTTCTTTTTTTTTTTATTATAGCACGGCAAAGTGACTGGACTATGCCTAATTACTAAGATAATTCCGCCTTTTTTCTTTTTTTTATTGTAGCACGGCAATGTGACTGCCTGATGCTAAGCACAGTACAATCCAAAAACAATTGCGATCACCGAGAGACACACTATCCATCGCCGGTCGCTGCTGTCATGCCAGCCTGCGGAAAGCTAGATATGCACAGGCTGATCCCGAAACGCGACCCGCAGAAACGAATCACTATGCCGTGCTTTTGCGCCATATACATGGTGGTTGCGACCCCGTCTTGCTGTAAATGCACCCCAATTTTGCCATTGCCTCGTTCGTTATTCAGCAGGGTGCACCACGTGTAGTTGAGGTTGGCTTGAGTGTCTCAAGTCTTATGATTTATGATTGTATATCACAAAGCGAAGGAAAAATATTAATTGCGAAGAAATGCTGAACATTAGTGTTGCCCAAATGCAAGACCAACACCGATATTAGGCAACATTACTTTAAATAATAGTTCCTGCATTGAATATTTGAAGGGAAAGCATTATTTAACGAATATATAATGTATTGATTATAATTTTTTAGTAAGCGCGAGCGGAGCCGCGGGCACTGCTTGTTTAATATGTAATTGGACATGAATAGCTTTTTACAATTGAAAATGTTTTATAGTTACGGAAGTTATGATATTACCAAATAGTAGGAGTTTTCTCACCAATCGGGAAGCAATATCGGTAGAGTAAAATTTTCCTCAATTTCCCAAGTTTTCTTTCACAAACAGCGATCGCTCAAACGAATTGCTTTCCTCTCCGTCGTTTTCATTCTTTTCTTGTTCCGTAGTTTTCTTTGTTCCTAACTTTATTATAGTTTTGCGCTGCGTGCAGTTTATTTCGAAACTTCATGCACTTGTCGTATTTCAGATTAGTGTTTTGCAGAATATCCTACTTCTTATAGAAAATACGCTGACGAGTAACACTGGAGCCGTAGTACATTTTAAAGGTTTTAAATTCTTATATTGTCAATACTATTAAATTCTATACAAGCATAAGGTTCTTTAGTTTTAATAATACGCTTAAAAGAATTTTTGGTGTGATCTTGGCATGTCATCTAGTGGTCTTTATATTTTATTCATAATCTTGTGTTATCTGGCTCTATATTATATAAATTGGGGGTGTTTTACGTAATATTATTTGGTTATTGTGCACAAGTGATGTGGATCGGAAATAATACCACGGAGCTTGAATTCCGAATTGCCACAAAAACTCCCAGGAAAATTCTAACAAGACGGCCACCATCCTGTTAGTTTATTGCAATTATCGCAAGGAACTTATAATATCGTTATCTATTCGACAATGGCAGTAATAATTTATTTGAAGATCGATTGTCAAGAAAAAACAAGCACCCTAAAAATCCTTTATATACAATTGAAAAACATTCAGTTATTTTGGAAATTATGCCAGGAAAACAACAAACACTTTAATTGCGTTATATGTATAGATTACAGATTAAATAATACAAACTAATTACCAACTCCTTTTTTGTTTACTTTTTAAATGATATGCCAAGCTCTTTCAGTATTTTCGCGCTACAAAGCCGTTGAGTTAATTGCTAACAAGTTAACTGTAAAATATTTCGAGTAATATTTCTGGGCACAGAATTAAAATTTCGTTACTGTCAGGTTTCCTTTATAAATTAATTTCGGGATTTGTTTTCAAGCAGTTTATACAGAACGGTTCTCTTTATTAAAATTATAATAAATATACTTGTGTTCTTTACTTTTACAAAGTAAGACAATTCTTCCACGAAAAACCATGACTCATGTCACGTTCTGCCTGAGCCGAGCGTGCTAGCGAGAGCGCGGAACAAGCGATAGAGAGGCGCGATCGGCCTAAGCGTTCGGCTTGTGACGCATCTATCTTTCTTTCACTCCATCGGCCGATGCGTCCGAGTCGTTATCACGTAAAATTATCGTCCGTAAACCGATTTTACAGACAACTAATATTTTGTATAAATGTCAGTTATCATTTTCTGGTTCCATTTCGAGTTCACTCGCATTAATATTAAGGTTATAATTTTTTTTAATCAATATACTATATTAGTTTCTGATCGCGTCTTCGCTCGTAAAGGCACCCTATGCTCTTCTTCATACTCCTAAGAATGTCTATGCATTTCATGATGATTGGATTCAGTAGCTAAGGCGTGAGAACGTAACAAACACATTCGCATTTATTATATTAGTAGGAAAGTAAGGGTATTGCAGGCGCGATCACACGTAATTCTACGTAAGACGTTATATCTGGAAATATAGAGGCAATAAATCTAAAAAAGTCACACTATCTGAAAGTTTAATGGGATACGATGCGCGTTACAAATCACAAATTATAACTCAGCTAAATAACTTCGTAATATAAGTGTCTTCAAGTTACCTTTGAATTCAAACGTAAGTAAAAGGCTATTGTGAGAGAATTATCTTATAACATACTAGCATTTGCCCGCGACTTTGTTTGACTTAATGTAGAATTAAGCTACCATCTCTCATCAAAAGTATATCAGATACGAATTATATATAAGAGTTGAAGTGGTGAAATCCTTTATAGATACGCCACCCTCCCGGGGGTGAGAGGGGGTGAGAGTGGGTTATGTCCGACTCGCACACACTAAAACCCCACGGTGTACCGACAGATCGTTATTGTGGGGGCGGCATAGGATTGAACAAGCTAATCAACCTTGTAGAGCCGCCCAACGGTCCGCCCGGTGGAAAGTGACCGCCGCGCTCCTACCTATAGAGAGGCAACCGGGTATACACCGGCTGTCCCCCCTCGTCCGCCGAACCTGTACAATGAGGAGATGGGCCCACGGCCCATCCCCTTGGGTCCGGCTACGGTGGCGGGAGGAGTTGGGTAAAGCGCCGCCTCCTCCCGCCGGTCCTCCGTTAGCGGAGAGGGCCGCTTAGAGGATCTACCTCGCGGGCCCTCTCCGCCGCCTCCTTCTGCGAGGAGGCCATAGTTCGCCAAGCCATCAGGCACCAAGCTTTTTTTTTAAACGTGGGGAAATTCCTTATGGATACGCCACCCTCCCGGAGGAGAGGGTGGGTTATGTCCGACTCGCACGGACTAAAACCCCACGGTGTACCGATAGACCGTTTTGTGGGGGCGGCAAGGGATCGTTCAAGCTAATCAACCTTGTAGAGCCTATTAGGCACCAACCCAAGCCGAGGTGTGCCGTGCGCCCTTGAGCTAGTTGTCAAATAAAATCGGCTTAGTGCCTTAAGCGCTCGCCTTAGTAGTCTGGTGAAGCTGTTAAGACCTAGCTAGGGCAATAGCGTATTCGAAAAAAAAAAATCATGAAAAATGTTTATTTTTTGAAGTTATACTTCTTTTGGCGCGTTACGGAAAAATGATGAGAGTAAATTTTTACGCACACCGTCACGAAAAACCGATACTCTGAAGTTATTAGGACGCGCGTGCATACCGTCACGAAAAACCGACACCCTGAAGTTATTACGATGCGCGCGCACACCGTCACGAAAAACCGACACCCTGAAGTTAGATATAGTCAACATTTTGTTTCTTTGTATTTTTTGTTTTTTGTTGTTAAAACTTTCAATGTATTAAATACCTTTTTTCTATTGTTATTGTCGTTTTTTCTACAAACGTAGAATAAGGCGAAAGATAAAATTTTTGAAAAGATTTTATCTTGTTACGCCAAACAATTATAACTTCTAACGCGTGTACATAAGTACATACACAATTTTTGTGTATAAACTCAAACAGCATATAGTCAGTTCGAAAGGAAACATCGTTGTATGAATATTTACTTCCGAATTACAAGAAGCACCATTCGAATTGATGTACATTTGTTGTATGAATATATTATTAAAAAACGTTTAAAAAATAAATCGTCATAACATACAAAATAACCTCTTGAAAGTTTGAATTATATACGGTTGTTCGTTTCGGTTCGCTAAATATAACATCCGTCTAAAAGAATGTTGGTGATGATGTAGGGTCGTTTATTTACGTACGCCAATATTAACCAACTCGATGCTTCTACTGAAAGATTACTTTGTGGTTCAAGTTACGAACGACACGTAGAGGAATCATTTTAGCCGCTCTGAATATATCCGTAAATTCAGACGTGGGCATAATATAGTAAAGAGTTTAATACAAAACAAATGTAAAATCTTATTATAGGGACCTAAATTTGGCATCTATTTATCGTTAAGTTGTCTAGGTTTTATACATATAATTATCATATATAGTATAAAACGAAGCCCTCTGCCACATCTGTCTGTCTGTCTGTTCGCGATAAGCTCCAAAACTACTGAACGAATCTTCATGTTGTTTTCAGCAGTCGATAAAGTGATTCACGAGGAAGGTCCCGGTATATGATTTGTCAAGGTTAGGTGTAAATTGGCTGAAATAATATACTAAATAATAATTATTGGAAATGTCGGAAGAAGTCAAGCCGCCTGCGGGGTTTCATCGAAAACGCTGCCTCATCTTTTTGAAATATAACAAAACAATGTATGTTGATATATCCCCCTTTTTACATCTATAAAGAAGTCTATGAGATATATATATATATATATATATACTTAACATACTCGCAACTAACGTGTTTAAGTTGATAATTATTAATACTGCATCCGCCTAAATTGTCTCCTAAAATACGTCTCCTTTTTTTTAGAAAATATTAGTATAGTGGGCTATACTTAATATATATATATATATAGTTAGATACAGATAGATATAGGATAGATATAATTCTTCTGTTCGTGTGTAAGTGACTGAACTCCTTCTAGACGGTTGGACAGATTGTGATTTAAAAAAATGTGTGTTCCATTGGATTCGACAATGGTTCAATTTCACTATTGAACTCGGCAGGATACCCTGCGGTCGTATAGTAGATTTTTTCTTATTATCAGGGCGAGACAACGTCCGCCAGACCCGCTAGTAATATATTGTCTCCATACCTAAATTTGTAATATACCAAGCTATATTCAGAACGGTGAAAATGTTTGGCGAGGGCTGTCGTATTAGATATCTACGGAATATATACGTTATACCTATTTCTTATACGTCCCGTTCGTACTGACCGGTCATGGACGGTCACTGTCCTTGGTAACTGTTTTGTAATATCTCATGTGCCAGCGCGTTTTGCCAACAGTAAATACACTTGAAACAGAAATACAGTAATACGAATACTACTGCGTATAACTATAGTATTCCCGTACGTAATGACATTACGATTATGACAGGCGATTATGTAAAACATAATTATAAAAATAATTTCCAGGAGCCTCCAGTTTTGCTACCCTGTAATTATTTTCGACTCGTGTCTTTTACCTATATATATATGTATATTAAAGAATACCTGACTGACTAACAAAAAGTGACGGATCTTCATACAATCTTTCATCCCCTTTTCCCCCCCATCCCCATCATCTCCATCCTCCCAACACCTAAGGAGCTATATTTCCAAAAATATTTCCTCACTGCTCGCTCACCTACAGTGTAAAAGAAACATACAAATTGTCTTGGTAATAAATAGGTCTAGTAGTTTAGACTGTGCGATATGTCAGTCAGTCAACTATTTTTTATATCAATAAATTGGAATTCTTAATAAAGAATAACAAAACACCCAACTGTAAAACCTCTTTTTAACCGAGGAAAAGCGGAGGAGGTTCTCAAGTCGATGCGTATATATTTTTTAATGTATGACAACGCAGTATTTTTACAAAATAGTCCGATTAAAAAAAATATTTTTTTATTGAAAAGGGTATACCCGGACGGATGGTCCCTTATAAATTTGGAAAAAAAACAACCCTAATGGTACGAAAACAAAGAGTGTTTGATTGTTTATTCACTGTTTATATCTATGCGACACATAACTTTTGACAGAATGGTGCGACTTTAATAATTATTTTCTGATTGGAAAGAGTATACCCCGAAGTTGGTCCCATATACATTTTGCCAAAAAAACTAACCCCAAGGGTTAGGAATATAGGGGACAATTTATAGTTCAGTTTCTGAATTGTGTATCACAAATAAATTAAGCATGTAGTACTAAACATTATAGCCACAAAAAAAACATAAAATAAAAACTTTTTAACAAAAATTAAAACGCCAAAAAATGAGCAAAAAATAATAAACCTTTGTTTTATTAACCGTAATAACTAAGTTCTTAGACTAATTTAAATATATCTAAGTAATTTTGAATCGGCGCCAAACAATCAATGAACAAAGATCACTAAATTACCTTAAATTCAAACAAATAACCAAATCAAATTAACAATGCAATGTTACATCTCCAGCGATAAGCATTTATATTCCCAACGTGTGTGCCCGTTTGTGTTGCTGTCTCGCTGATTGTTCAGAGTTACACAACCGAACTGCTGTTTAGGTATTCTATATGATTTGTGCACTGCATGTACTTTTATATTTTATTATTAAGACAATATATTTATATTATTTCAGTTTGCAACCATCCACGAGCGACTCACCACCACTGTTCGCTATTTACCATTAGCGGCTGATTATTAATAACCATTTTTACCATTAAAACAGTTACCATTTAAAATATCTCTTTGTTCAGTGACATTAACTTCGTAAACGCTCGGCATTTTCCGGCGAAGGGTCGTATCACGCAGAGCCGCCGACGCGTATCATGCTTTACGTGATTAATTAATTTGCCAAGCAATGGCACCGACTTAAAATTACTTAGATACTTACATTAGTTTAAGAATTCAGTTATTAAAAAAAAGTTTTATTATTTTTTGCTTTTCAGATTTTAGGTTAAATTTTTTGTTAAAAAGTTTTCGTTATTCAAGTAAAACTTCCTTAGACGCGACTGGACGACAATGCAACGGAAGTCTGTTACGGCAATATGGCGTCATATTTCTGTACCATCCGGTTTTTAAATATTTTTTATTTTCTCAATAAATAGTTTATTAACAAATCAATGAAAAAAATGGAAAAAAAAACTAAAAAAAAAATAATTGAATAATAATAAACATCATTTAATCGAATTAATTGTGTATACATGAGCGCGCGACCGTGCTGCCATCTGGTTTCAATATAAATAAGTAACAAATTGAATCAAAACTTCATATTGAATAATAATAAACATCATTTAATCGAATTAATTGTGTATACATGAGCGCGCGACCGTGCTGCCATCTGGTTTCAATATAAATAAGTAACAAATTGAATCAAAACTTCATTATCTGTAGTGCCATCTATCAGCTAATTCGGAACTTAAATAACGCAGGAAATAGTTTTAGCAACTCCTTGTAACAAAGTAAATAAAATAAAGAAAAGTACAAACAGATTACTATGAAGAGTAATACAAACAGATTACTATGAGGAGTAACGAATTAAAATAATCATGATTTAATCGAAGTTTTGGTAATATTCTCACATGATGTATTTATTTTTAACTGAATCGCCATATCTTATAACGCCAAAGAAGTTTTACTTCAATCGCGTGTGACGGTTACACGCACTCATTTTTTATTCACATACGTCGTACAGTTATGCTCGTAGGTAAATTAAAGTAATTTATTTATCCTCGTACAGACTAAAAATGAATAAACCGATTATTACACAATTACATTACATTCACACTTCACCTTAGAATGATGTAGTCGCAATTAGGACGAACTGTGGCGCGCTTATATAACTTTCACAATAAAAAGATGGAAATTTCTGAGAGACTGACGTCGTTATTCGAAAGATTGGAGGCGGGCTATTTAGTACCCCGTTGATTCTCTACTTCCCGTCGTCGATTATTCGTCGTTTATTAATTTATCACGATTTATTCATATACCGCGAGCCACGATACTTAATTTTAAACTGCCTATTTTAATGCATTTAATGACACCTCGTATGCTAAAATTCATCAAACTGGTTTGCATGTAAAATATATGCATATACCTGCATACATATGATAAATATTACCCGATTATTGTGCAGTCGAGTAAAACAAATACTGTTGTAATTATTTCATTAATAAAAAAAATACATTTACAAGATAAATCAGGTATAAGTTTGCTTACTGAAAATAAAAACACAAATTCTTCACAAGTATCTCGAAACTATGAGCTAATTTTAATATTATATCATGAATTCTCGTATAATCCTGAGTTATGCATATTGGCTATTACTTGCCCACAATTTACATGCTGCTTGTCATCACTTGAGCGTGTGATCGATGTGTATACGTTGAGCTTGACTATACACAGAGCTCCCATTATTTCTATTTTATATAATTGAAATTCGTAATAAAGACGTACTTTCAAAAAACTTATTTTTATATAACCACTAATTATCTATAAATGGTTTTGATAGACAAAGTATAAAATTTTATTTCTATTGTTTTAAATGATATTGCAATTATTAATAACTATCGGGACCCGACCGACAGATGTTGTCCCGACCTGATAATAAAATCCTAAAATCAGACCGCAGCACCACCTATCGGGTCCAATTGTGAATGTAAACGATTTCCGAATCCACTAGAACACACAACAAATCATCAAAATTAGTCCAACCGTCTAGGAGGAGTTTGTTTATCATGCTTTTATGCCTTAACTAGTTAACCGATCATGTTATGAAATGTTGTGTACGTATTTTGAGCAGTACAGAAAAGTACACATGGTACTTTTTTTTTGGTGTAAAGGGTGTCGAATAACATAATAAGACTTGAGACACTCAAGCCAACCTCACCTGCACGTGGTGCACCCTGCTGAATAACGAACGAGGCAATGGCGAAAGCGGGATCGTAAGGTTTTACAGCTTGACTGGGTGGGTCACAACCACCATATATATGGCGAAAAAACCTGTATAGTGATTCGCTTCTGTGGGTCGCGTTTCGTCATCAGCCTGTGCATATCCAGCTTTTCGCAGGCCAGCATGACATCGCCGTTATTTTTGGATTGTACTGTGCTTACCACCAGGCATAGTGCAGTCATTTTGCCGTGCTACAATTTAAAAAATCTTTCGTCCCGAAAAATGTTCTGTTCCCTAGCGAACCCGCAAGCAAAAGCTAGTATTACTATAAAAGTGAATTAAAATATTATTCACAGCATTTTCAATGAAAATTTCTTCAACGTTCACTCTGAAATCTGTCTTACTGCACTAGACTCAATATTTTAGAACGTCACGTTACGAACGGAGTTTTTCAACGGTATTTGTTTCTATTACTGATTGGTAACTTTATTTATAGTGTTCTGATTTAGAACAGATCTCAATTAGTCTGCACACATCTCACCAGATGGTGGGCGATCTGTTGTTGTTGTGCGTTCATGATACGTGCTTTGTCACTGAGTAATCATATGAATTACGTCATAATTATACTATATATAGTCTGAAGACTATATGCAGCATTGTCTTAAAAGGGATCGCTTTAAGCGATGAAATCGCTTACTTGTAGCTTTTGTCTTCTAGTAGACTATTACTGCTATTGTCAAGTGAGTAACGATATTATAAGTTACTTGATATAATTTTTAGTTGTTTTTTTTTTAACTATTGGCGGCAAACGAACATGCGTGTCACCTGATGGTAAGTGATCCCCGCCGTCCATGGGCATCTGCGACACGAGGAGAATCACAGATGCATTGCCGGCCCTACCCATTTTACCATACTTTCCATCAGATAGTATGATGTCATATTATGGTAGAGGCACGCTGAAACTATTACTGGTTTCAGCATGAATCGGTCGGCTCGTCCGGGGTAGTACCACCCTCTCATAGAAAACCGACGTGAAGTAATAGTGCTTGCATTGTTGCGTTTCGTTCGGTCAGTGAGAGCGC
>MU159219.1:120496-132335 GCA_015888305.1 Antheraea pernyi | reverse complement strand
ACAACATATACACACATGTAAATGAAAAAGACATTTTGACATCTGTCAATAAATTACTTCAAAAAAGGTTGTGAAGGAGGTTGCTATGCTCGACTGTATGTATTATTTTACTCTTACGTTCCAATTACCCTTTTTCATTCTACATTCAACAATGATATTATAACATACAACTATTATTATAATATGTATCCCTTTAAAAAATCAATGAACTATGGTCGAATGTCGACCACTGGACGCCCACTAGTTATTTTAAAGATGCCCATATTGCTAGTATATTTAAGTTTTTGTTACTATACAAAAATAATCCCTTGTCTGTTCCGCAAGAAATTGTGTTATAAAACTCTTAACATAATATGTTTATGGTCTAAGAATTTATTAGAAATAACTCTTCTATCTTCAAAGTTACTATTAATTTTGATGTTGACTTGTAAACAATAAGTTAATAATTATTTCTCAAATTAAAAAGACATAATGAGTTGAAGTCTTGAAATGTTGCTAAATTTTCATGCGGACGAAGTAAAGGATAACAGCTAGTCTAAATTAAAATAGACTAAGTAACTTTTTATAAGGTTCGCTATCTGCTAGTGAAAGTCCCGCGAAAATCAGTCCAACCGTTTTGGAAATAACACTACGAGCGAAGCCAACATAAACAACTAGTCTAAATTAAAATAGACTAAGTTACTTTTTATAACGTCCGCTATCTGCCAATAAATGTCCTCTGAAAATTGGTCTAACCAGTTTGGAGATAGCACTGTAGATAAAGCCACGGTTAACAGCTAGTCTGAATTAGAGTAGCCTACATTACCCGCTGTAATTTCAGCTGTCTGACAGTGAAATTTCCGTCAAAATCGGTTCAGAAGTTTCGGAGATTACCCGGAACTAACACACAGACATTTTGTTATCAGTAGCGTGTATACTTTCATAATTAATATCCACGACTTCGTATACGTATTTTATTGTATTTCCAATATATTTGATGTACAGAGGAAAAGATAAGCACTACACCGCTTGCCCCACTTCCCAACAGAAGAAAACATCGCTGAACACATATCGTGTTATTACAAAAAAGTTAAATACGTATTGAATACTTGCTGTAAAAAGTTTTGGTACTTTCGTATTAAATGCACCGCGCTCGTCGAACGTTCAGGCTGAATGCTCAGACAGTAGCAATATTTATGCAGGATAGATACTCTGAACTCGATTCTCGTTCTAACCCAGTTAAAAAAATAGGTGTTTAATATTTGATGACCGTAGCTGAATATACATGATTCAATGCATTTACCCGTGCGAGCTTGATGTAGAATCGAGCCGAGTAAACCCGATTCGGTCTCACTGACCGAGCGCGACGCTCCTGTGTTCAATGCGCCTTACGTTTTCATTTTCAAAAATAAATTTATAACAAGCAATAATACATCCAGAGTTACATTGTATCCACGGAGCACCAAAACTATTTTCATGAGAACGAAATACCTGACATCAGCTTATGTTATATAAACTCTATACTCTACCGGAAACAGGGGCTTAGAGGAACATTGTACACGACAGATGTCACTCGTAATCGCTATTGAAATTCGAGTAGAACATCATAGCTGCGACTGTTGAATCTTATTTTATAACCGACTTTATCAAAACGTACAAACACCGGTTTTTTACAGTCAATCGTATACATATCTCAAATCATCGATATTGTATCACGAATGATAAGTGTTAATATTATTTACAATCTAATCATAACTTCAAGTGTTTGCTGCTTCGGACAAAGTAGTGGGATTATTTTATTATATAGGATATAAATAGCTTAGATATATTGTTATTATGCAGTTTTGCGAATTTCATGAAGGTCATGTAGAAGAAGAAATAGGTGAGGATTACGAAGAAAATACCAGCATGTCGTGCAGTGGTAATTTATTGTACTGAAGAAGGCGGTTTAATTTGCGTAAATCCATCATTAAATATGACAGTGGACGTTATTTTGCACTACCGCCTGTAATTGATTGGCCGCTCCACGTCTCACTGCAACCAAAAACCTTTGATTTTATTTGCGCTATATGTGCTTAAAAAAGTCAGTTTCTAGTTAGTTAGTAGTTAGCTAGCTTGAGATTTAACTTTTTTAAGTACACCCCTCACAAATCAAATCGATTTATTTTTGTTGCTGTGAGACGTGGTAGCAGACAATCAAGTCCTGGCGGAAGTGCAATGTAACGTCCACTATACAATTTAATAATATGTACTTAGCATATCTCAGTTCAGCTCTAATTCGAATTGGGCCTCGACGGGGGCCACCACCTGGGGCCCACATTGTGGTGGAGGGCGCCCGGATCAGGGCGGGGACCCAGATGAAATATCTGGGTCTCACCCTGGACGGGCGCTGGCGGTTCGAGCCCCACTTTGCGGGGCTCGGACCGCGAATTTCTGGGGCGGCTGCGGCACTCGGCCGGTTACTCCCCAACATAGGGGGGCCGGGCGCCGGGTGCCGCCGACTCTACATGGGAGTCGTGCGGGTGATGGCCGCCTACGGGGCACCAGTCTGGGCTGATGCCCTCGGTGCCGCCAACGTGCGTGCGCTCCGCAATGTGCAGCGCACGGTGGCACTGAGGGCAATCCGGGCGTACCGGACAGTGTCCTCGGCGGCGGCCTTCACGCTTGCCGGCTCCCTGCCCTGGGAGCTGGAGGCAGGAGTTCTCGCCGCCGTGTACCAGTTTACGGCAGCGAGGAAACGAAGGGGGGAGCCTCCGGCTCCCAGGGAGGTAGAAGCGGAGAGACGGCGTCTAAGGGAGGACGCCGTCGAAAGGTGGCAGCAGGACCTGGTGGACGAGCGGTTCGGGCGGTTCACTGTGGACGCCGTCCGTCCGGTCCTGCGGGAGTGGATGGCAAGGGAGTGGGGCTCCCTGACGTTCCGACTGGTGCAGGTACTCACCGGACACGGTTGTTTCGGGTGGTACCTGCACCGGATCGCACGCAGGGAGCCGACGGCCGCCTGCCACGAGTGCGGCGCTGACGAAGATACCGCGCAGCACACGTTGTCTGAGTGTGTTGCGTGGGGGGAGCAGCGCCGCATTCTGGCGGCGGCCGTGGGAACGGACTTATCGCTGCCGAGCGTGGTTTCGGCCATGCTCGGCAGCGAACAGGCTTGGCGAGCGATGGCCTTCTTCTGCGAGGAGGTCGTCTCGCAGAAGGAGGTGGCGGAGAGGGCCCGCGAGGCAGACCCTGAAAGTGGCCGTCTCCGCCAAAGGAGGACAGGCAGGAGGAGAAGGCGCTTCGCCCAACTCCTCCTGCCACCGTAGCCGGACCTGAGGGGATGGGCCGGGGGGCCCATCTCCTCATTGCACAGGTCCAGCGGACGAGGGGGGGCAGCCGGTGTGTACCCGGTCTGTCCCTCTATAGGTAGGAGCCCGGCGGTCACTTTCCGCCGGGCGGACCGTGGGGGCGGCTCTACAAGGTTGATTAGCTTGTTCGATCCCTTGCCGCCCCTACAAAACGGTCTGTCGGTACAACGTGGGGTTTTAGTCTGTGCGTATAACCCACCCTCTCCCCCGGGGGGGTGGCGTATACATAACGGATTTCCCCACGTTAAAAAAAAAAAAAGCTCTAATTCGAATACTTTGACGTCTTAATAAAGTCTAGGTGCAGTCTCCGATTTTCGATTTATTTTCTGATATTTGGGTAGAATAATGTACCACTTCTAAGTTTCTTTTGTGAGAAATTATAGTAAGGCTGGATATGTACAGGCTGATGCCGAAACGTGACCCGCAGAAGCGAATCACTATGACGGGCTTTTTCACCATATACATCAGTCAGGCTGTAAAACCTTACCACCCCGCTTTCGCCATTGCCTCGTTCGTTATCCAGCAGGGTGCACCACGTGCAGGCGAGGTTGGCTTGGGTATCTCAAGTCTTAGATGTTATTCGAAACCCCTTACACCCCTTAATCTATACTAATATACTAATAATACTATAAAGAGGTAAAGTTTGTGAGTTTGTGACGTTGTAGGGGGTAATCGCAGGAATGACTGGTCCGATTTGAAAAATTCTTTCAGTGTTATGTAGCTCATTTATCGAAGAAGGTTATAGGCTATATCTTATCATGCTAAGGCCAATAGGAGAGGAGCACTAATGATGAATGTTTTAAAATCGGGGTTCTTTTTCCTCTTGAGAGCTTCCGCTGCGTGTTTACGTTAGCCCAAAGTAACTATTCCACGCAGACGAAGTCGCGGGCAGAGGCTAGTGCTAGTATAAAGTAGAGAAAAATCGATGTATCCTAGTAAAGTCGTAAGACGTGAGTCGTGAAGAAGTCGTAAACTCGGGCGCTTAGCGTGATAACGGTGACTAAACCTTATAAGATACAAAGAATAATGTACAATTGTACATCTTAAAAATGCTTACAAAAAAGTTCCTAACGATAGATTTTGTAGATGGTAGAGCCACGCTCAAGCTATTACTGGTTTCACAGAAACACCGACGTGAAGTAACAATGCTGGCATTGTTGCGTTTCGTTCGGTCAGTGAGAGCGCCGGATACCCAACTACCCTCCCCTGGAGCCGGAAGGCCTTTGCAGCCATTGTGGCGACCAACACTTAAGGAAGGACTGTCCGGCAAAAAAGGAGGGAAAGCGCCAAAGTGTAGGAATTGTTGCGTCGATAAACTAGAGAAAACGGATCATAACCCTTTCGACATCGAGTGCTCAGTAAAAACAAAACGGGACTGGGTAGACAGGATGAGTGTTGCGTACAGTTGAACTATTGTCAAACAGATAAATATAGGACTAATTTATCAGCGGCGCAATATAAGTTTTGGCTAAATAAAACTAAAACTACATTGGACCAAAACATCCAGGGATACCAGGTACGAAGAGCCGACCACCAGGCAAAGAGAGAGAAAAATACCTTGGAACCCATTACGACGGGCAACATATCGGTTTGGTGAGCCAAGAAGATAAAGTGAAAAATAAGTAATAAAAAACCAGGAGTAAAATATATCGATAAAAGGAAAGTAATTAAAAGAATGGTATTGAGGAAGAATCGACACGCCCGGATGTCGAGGATGACAACCGGTAGTGTGTCGATTACCAGTTACATAACACAAACGTAATGGAAACCTGGTCTGAATGTTGTTGAGAGATAAATGGTAGAGTAATAAAATAGTTTTAACAAAATTGGCAAATAGAAATAACAAGTTCATAAAAATTAAGAATATTAGCAAAAGTTTAACGAAAAATAGACCCTAAACTGAATAAATAGAATAAGATATCCATAAAATGCTAAATAGTAAAAGACGTGCACTGAATAGTAAATAAAAAGATACGATAATAAAAAGTATAAATATTAAATTAACTTCTGAAATAGATATAAAAACTGAAAGATAAAAAAGGTCTCTGTCCACCATGATAGAGGTACCTGTAGACTGAGGGTCAAACCCTCTGTAAAAGAAAAACTTGTGGCCATCTTGTTAGAACTTACCATGAAGTTTTTGTGGCACCTCATAATTCATGGTCCGTTGTATTATTATCCATTCACTTATGCACAATAAACTATGTTACATAAAACTGGTAGTGTTTTACACAATATACAATCAAATAGCACAAGATTATGAATAAAATATAACATCCACTACATGACAGACCAAAATCCCGCCAAAAACTCCCACATACATACTTTAAATTATAAAACTTTTTTATTGTAAGGTGACAGTTATGATTATCTAGAACAAGATTATCATACGACATTTGTATCTGTATTATGTAAAAATGGATATAGATAATAAATACCTAGAGATGAAATTTCACTTTGTTTTCTAAATTTACCGCTTGGAACTTCAAAACTGCTCTTAAAAAAATAACACAGTTCACACAGTTTAATATAAATATAGATCCATTCCAAGGAATATAGAAATAGGCAGACTTTTGAAAATAGACTTCCCTCGGCTTAGACAGACGGCGATCCCACGTGTAACAGAAATAGCTTCAATCGAATAGACAATCTAATGGAAATGGCTAAACACATTTAGACTTTAAAATTATTAATGTTGTCTGTTACTTGAATTGTGGTATAAAGTTATTAATATAAAAATATTTTTTAATATTTCTTTATCAATTATATATATACTTTTATATTAATTTTACACACTAAGCAAGAATTTTTAAAGTGATACTAGTTACTATACAGTGTGATAGTAAATGCCTAATAATCATATGATAGAAAATTAAAATAAAAGCAGCATTAAGGCTGTAGAAAAAAATCGTAAACAATCTAACGGAAGAAAAATGTATTATTATATTAACCGAATTACTATGTATGCAGTACTTTTTATTCATAAACTTCTTTCATCATGTATTATGTAATTTGTGGCATTTTACATAATACATTTTAATTATTGTAAATGGATCTCAAATAATAACAAGGAATATGAAGTTTGCGATATCATAAAACTCCTTGGACAAATCAAAATGGCCGCCACAAAAATAGTTTAGCATTGAGATCACCCGAAGCCGCAAACTGTAAAATACGAAACATTTTAACTCTTCATAAAGATAGTATTATCGATAAGGAGGTTATATTTCCAATGAAGTATGCTGTAATTACTATATAATAGAAATTAGATCACAACAACAAACATTACGAATAATTCCAGGGAACTCGATACGTTCTTAATTTTTTTAGGTTAGCTAACTCATCTGTCAGTTTTAAATTATTTTTGTATTGTGATTAATGATATCAATGGAGAGTAGGGTTGTCTCGCTAATGTTTTCTTATCTCTTTATTTATCGTAAGAATAATTTATAGTTATAAAATAGAAGAAACACAGATTCACATTCACTATTAAAAGGTAATTAATCAATATTGAGTTTTATACAGTTCAAGGAGATTTTTTGTTTTCTTTTTTAAGTTTATTGATCACTCATCATTCGACTAAGTCAAATTTTTTCGAACTGACTACGCTATTGACCCAGCAAGGTCTTAACAGCTTCACCGGGCTACTAAGGCGAGCGCTTAAGGCACTCAGCCGATTTTATTTTGACAACTAGCTCAAGGGTGCACGGCACACCTCGGCTTTGGCTGTTGCCTGATACATGCAATTCGCGACCTATCTGAGCTAACCTAAGCTAAGCTAACTATTCATACATACATGAGTTGTTGAAACATATATGTGTACCAAGCATACATACCTCAACAACCATTCGAAAATATTGTTAAATCTTTTAATCACCACATATTACACCCATGCAATGTAGAGTGGGGGCGCTAGTATTGCTATATACATGTGTATACATTAGCGGGCTCAGCGGACGTTGTCCTGCCTTGATAATAAAAAAAATCTTAAAATTCAACCGCAACGCCACCTACTTTTTTATATCATAGGAGGCAAGCGAACTGGTTGGTCACCTAATGTTAAGTGATCACCACTGTCTATAGACACTTGCAATACTAGGGGAATCGCAAGTGCGTTGCCAGCCTGTGTTTGGGGGGAGGAAGGAATGGGGGAAGGGGAGTTGAGGTGGGCCTCCGGCGCTCTCACTAGCCGAACAAAACGCAACAATGCAAGTACTGTTACTTCACATCGGTGTTTATGTGACGTTGTCCCAATTGCTAATCTAAACCATTCTTCAGTTCACCTGAACACACACAACAATTTCATCAAAATCTGTCCAGCTGTTTAACAGGAGTTCAGTCACATACACAGGGACAGAAAAAAAAAACAAAATTAATTTATCAATTTTTTTTTATATTTTATACTTACCCAAACTAGGCACAGCCTGTATCTTGGAATCAAACAACTTATACATTAGACAAATTATATACATATACATTCCTCGTGAATCACTCTATCTACTGATGAAAACCGTATGAAAATCCGAGTCCGGAAAAGCTGTAAAGACCTTGCCAGGTCAATAGCGTAGTCAGTTCGAGGAAAAAAAAAAGTGGATAAATATATTACTTTGCTGAATATTAAGAAGTTTATGTTATCCATATCGCGTACACCTATGAGAAATAACGATTACAGTCGACCTAAAAGCTTTCTGTCTGTAGGCTCCCGGCGCGCTAGGTATTTACGAACAAGGCCTCGCAACGGAAGCGGGGTCAACGGCAATTGCCCGTCGAGAATGCAGGGCTGTCAATAGCTTGGACGTTATTGCCACCCTGTCGTTAAAGTTCCTTTAAACTCGGTTCACAACAGTATCGTTGGTGACAGGATTTCTAAGTAGATTCTTTCCTAGAAGACATTCATTTATTTTTAGAAATAGATTATTTATGTACAAGAGATTACTTTTTAATGTATCTAAATTTTGTTAGAAAGCGTACTGAACTAAATAATGGGCACTCGAAAGAATAGATTATTTCATGCTATTACTATCGTTATATATTAAAATTTTTGTGTATGTTTGTATTCGTAATTATTCTACTAAACGCCATCGCTAATTATGATCCAGACCAGGTAAGTAGCGCTGTTATCGAGGTCGTTTTTTAATTATCAAACAATTTTTTTCACATCGTTTATGGATTTCCCACATATAAACATAATCGAAAACTTTCAACTTTATTCTACTAAACGCCATCGCTAATTATGATCCAGACCAGGTAAGTAGCGCTGTTATCGAGGTCGTTTTTTAATTATCAAACAATTTTTTTCACATCGTTTATGGATTTCCCACATATAAACATAATCGAAAACTTTCAACTTTATAGAAACGGTCAATATTTTACAATGTTTATTTATGTAACATTAAGTAATAATTATACAACACAGTTGTTTTTAGTACATCATAAATTATCGTGTTACTTATATGGGACTTTATATATTATTAGACTATAACTTTACAGCATTATTTTTAATAACTAATTCAAAATAAAGAATAAAATAATTACAAAAATTATAACGTGTCAACCCTACTTTGTCGACACTGACATCGCATCAATAGTGACACGACCATAGACTCGTACAAATGACACTTACATTGAGTCGGTATCGTCTTTCGCGCGGAATTCGCCGTTCCGATTTCAAATTTAAAAATGAGTACCTATTCTGAAATCGAACGACTGTGGGGCCTCGTTCTAAAATTATCACTAAACTCGACTCGTTTTCACTTTTAACTAGACAGATTTTTTTATCGCAAACTAGATACTCGCCACGGTTTCGCACGGCTGTACTAATGAAGAAAATGAGACCAAATCTTGTCTGTACAATACGACGATGTAATAAAATAAAATGGCAGCTGGAAAACTGAACGTTAATCTGTTACTTTTGTCAATATTTTCAAAGACCTCACTTTTTCACAAAAAGTTCGCAACTTCTTATCTCTGCCGTACCGTGAAGCTGTGGAACAATCTCCCGGCCAGTGTGTTCCCTCCTTCCTATAATATGGGGTCTTTCAAGCGTAACGTGAAGAGACATTTATGCAAGCCGGCATGACAGCGGCGACCGGTGGGGGATAGTGTGTCTCTCGGTGGTCGCCATTGTTTTTAGATTATACTGTGCTCACCATCAGGCACAGTAAAGTCATTTTGCCGTGCTACGATAAAAAAAAAACAGTTTCTTGCCTTACTCACTTAGTTGTTTTTTTTTTATATTGGATTACTAATATTTTCTTTTTCCCGTACAACTTTTCAAACATTTTCGCTTTAAAAACCGTGTCGTAACATTAACAGACAACAAAAATAGAATTAGTAAACCGGTACACGTGTTCTGAAGTGATGAGTATACATTCAGGAAGTGATTTTTATTTATGTAAATATATGTGTACTTTTATCTATGCTAATATCATAAAGCTGGAGGGTTTGTTTGTTTGGTTGAACGCGCTAATCTCAGGAACTACTGGTCCGATTTGAAAAATTCTTTCAGTGTTAGATAGCTTATTTATAGACGAAGGCTAATTGCTATATACCATTATGCCATGACCAATAGGACAAGAGCGCCAATGAAGAACGTTTCGAAATACTTTTTTCTCCTTTTGAGAGCTTCCGCTGCGTGCTAGTTTTATATAAAAAAAGGTTAAGAGGTTTTCCCCCCTGTCTCTGCTCTTAGGAATTTGATTATTACTTAATCCAAGATTGCAAAAATCCTTATTTAACTTAATTATATATCTTTTTTTTATTCTTAAAATTCTCTATCTTCCTGACTGTTTGTCCTACATGGTGGTGGAGTCAACCTTCCATTCTTTGCTTCTCCACTTCGCTCTATCCTTGACATCGCCTTCGAAAACTTTGCACTCTCTCATATTCTTCAGCACTACACCCTTCCAATTTGTTTTGGACCTGCCTCTGGGTCTTTAACCAGGAAGGGACAGTTGTAGTGCTAAATTCCCTACGTATCTGGTGGTTAATTTAGTTACCATTTAATAGTATACCTTTTTTTTGATTTTATAATACTTTAGTATAACGGTATCTAGTTTACCTAACGGGTTATGTTCTATTAATATACATTCAACAAAACTAACTTATACGAAGGGTATATTTTGATATTGTCTTAAAATATCCTACTTCTTCGTGCAGTACACAATCGTCTTACAATCTAAAGTTTGTTAAAATCCCTCCAGCCATTGAAGCGTGGTTAATTAACCAAATTAACAGGCATTCAAAGAAAGTTAAAGTCATATCTATAACTTACCTACTTTTCTCTCGTACTTAAGTCCCGTAGTCATTAAAGTTACAGTAACTTTTGATAGAGTTAACCGATTTTAGTGAAACAGAGACTTAGTTGTTCTCGAGGATATGCTTTATGATTTTCTTGGGGTTTTATCGTGAACCCAGTACTTCAGCAGTGATGCGTGCTTATACAAACAGATGGACAGACAGACAGATATTTCTAAAAATGATTGGAATGTATTTTATTACTAATTCTCCTAGAAACTTGCAATATTTTTTTTCACGATAGATTTACATTATTATTATATGTATAGATTTTTTTCTTATTTATTAAAATTTAATCTGTGTATATTCCAGGTGTCTATGTCTTTGCATATTTCTTTCTCTATCCTCTGGTTGGTAACCAGCTTCTTGGGTTTTAACAGACGATTGTCATTAGATTCGTCTTAGATGTGGCAGAGACATTTGCTATAATATGTAGGTGGGACTTCTGTGAAATAAAGAAAAAGAATAACAGAAATTCGTCTTTAATGTAATTTACAAGGTTTCAGTGTTTTCCTTTTTGAACTCGTCGCCTAAACGTGTAAATGGGAGGTAGAATCAAAAGGAAAATACGTTTTCTATAAAGACAAACAAAATTCGGAATATAACAAGAGTGAAGACCTTAACTTACTGTACTGTAGTTTGAACACTGAATACAAATCACGCAGTTCCTACGTAAACAAACACTTATCACTGAGAGTGGAAAAACATCGAACGGAAATGGGTACGCGTGATCCTCGGATATCTAAATCTTTAGGTGTTTTATTACGCCGTCCAAAGAGAGAGAGAGGTCTTTCTTTTGTTGTTTTTATTTGCATTTTTGAGTTTTATATACCTATATATTCTGAATCAGTTGAAAAAGGTACATCAAATAGGAATAAGCTTTTGTGCGTTTAAAAACTTCTATTCTCAAATTAAAGTTAATAAAAAAAAGGAATTAAGCGTAATTTGCTAGAGCACAATATATAACAAGAATACCACAAAGTTTCATTGACAATTTAATAAAAAGGTTGCTCAGACGGTTGCAGATAGTTTTATAGCGAAAGGACGCAATGTAAAATATTGATTGTTTAAATATTTTGTAGGTGGTAGAGCCACGTCGTAGCTAGTTACTAGTTTCAGCATGAATGGATCGGCTCGCCGGGGTAGTACCACCCTCTCACAGAACAGCGACGTGAAGTAACAGTGCTTGCATTGTTGCGTTGCGTTCGGTCAGTGAG
>MU159219.1:103304-115128 GCA_015888305.1 Antheraea pernyi | reverse complement strand
CTTCAATATCAATCAAAATCCCATAAGGCACTAAAAAGCGGAAAATAACTAGTTTATCAAAAATAAAACATATGATATGTGTGCTACCTAGAGATGTATTGGCAGTCGGTGCCAACCAAACCGAAAATCATATATATCATCTACCGGTACAAAGTTTAAGTCCACTCTCGCGTCTCTGTAATACAAAAATTTTGGTTGGTACCGACTTCCAGTACATCTCTAGGTAGCACACATATTCATATGTTTTATTTTTGATAAACTATTTATTTTCCGCTTTTTAGTGTTTTATGGGTTTTTGATTGATATTGAAGTCTGTTAATACTTTTTTTTGAAAATTTATAGCCTAAACATTGGTTATCATTATTGTGGCAATTGAGTTAAAAGAAAATGATGTAATCGTTAAAATAACCAATTTAGAAGATTTAAATTTTACGTCAAAGTGCGTAAGATGAAACATATGTCAGATTAAATATATTGTAAATTGTCAATAGTGTAATATAGTAGTAGTTATGACTTTCTTGTGAATCACTGAAATTGTTTTTATTTATTTTTTCCAAATTAATTCTACCCAGGAAATTCATAATGGATTACGAAATGTCTTTTGCCGGCAAATAGAAAAACAATAAATCACAACAATAGCACACCTGTCACCTTAGACAAGTGTTAAAGAATATTTAAATTTAAATAATGTCCATCTGTAAACAAGGGTAAGATACTCTTTTCTGATCAAACCTTTTTTAAGTATGAGTTCAATGCGTATTTAACGTTTTTATAATAACACGGTATAGGTTTTAGCGTTTGACCACAACCCCGCCTGAAGTTAAATTTATTTATTTATCTGTTACATATTACCAACACACATAATGGTTTTTGATATCTGCAAACATGTTATGCCATTTACAAAGTAATCATTATTACATTTTATGTAGTACTCGTACATCCAATTAGTAGTGTTGTATAAGAAATCAAGATAGTGCATTCTAAGTATGGTGGTGACTGTGATTTTAAGTGTTCTTTTGTATCTGAGAATTTATCTGTAAGTGTATCTGATATGTTCCTTTTTTATATCATATGAGGCAAACGAACAGGTGGGTCATCTGATATTAAGTGATCACCACCGTCCATATACACTTGCAACAACAGGGGAGTCAAAAGCGCGTTGCCAGCCTTGCCAGCCTGTGTTGGGGGGGAGGGAGAGGAAGGGAAAGTGGAAGGGGAGGGGAGATGGGTCTCCGGCGCTCTCACTGACCGAACGAAACGCAACAATGCAAGCACTGTTACAAGCTTGTTACTACCCCGGGCGAGCCGACCCATTCATGCTGAAACCAGTAATAGCGTCAGCGTGGCTCTTCCACCTACCGACTGGTACCGGACCGATTGTTCCACCAATTTTTTTTTTCTTATGAATTCAGTTTCTCGATAAAAAATTTCCTTTTATGCTCGAATATATCAATGTGATGGAGCTTCCTATCATGTAAATTAAACCATATTTATAAAACAGTGTTCTTTGCGTTGTTACGTTGTGGCTTTTGTAACTGGCTGTGGTGCATATAACCGCGGGCTTCGAGTCCTTTTCGTCGATATTTTAAAAGATGATATGATCTAAGCCGGTAAAGACGCTAAACTTAAAGGACTGGTTCTCAAGAATACCAGCCGAAACACGCCTATAGATTTTCAAATTAAGGGTCGTAGCTAGCCAAACGGGCATAGAAAAAGGGCTACCATCACACTATGGTTTCATTGCAATATTTCTCTTCACCGAAATCACAGATAAAGCACCTCGATCGATACTATTTTCGACACAGAGTATGCCAAAAAAAAACTTCATCGCATGAACGGATCATGTATCAAAGTTAATATTTATTGGCTTACTACGGCTATAGGCAATTAAGTGCAAGGTATGGTCGAAAACATAAACAGCACCCAATATAATAGATGTACATTTGTCGTACTATAGTGTAGTGGTTCATAAAGGCGGTCGCATTTAGAGACCGTTGTGTGATTGATTAGTTTTATTAGATCGTAATACATTTTTGAGGTGATAACGTCTTATAAATCAAATAACGCCGGCTGCGCGCACGAAAAAGATTAGATCGTAATACATTTTTGAGGTGATAACGTCTTATAAATCCAAGAACGCCGGCTGCGCGCACTAAAAAGCATGAGTCATTGTCACGTTCCGCCTGAGTCGTGCGTGAAAACGAGAGTGTGGAACAGGCGATAGAGAGGCGCGATCGGCCTTCTGACGTTATCACTTTTACGTAACCTAGGCAACAGCCCAAACCGAGGTGTGCCATACATCCTTGAACTAGTTGTCAAATAAAATCGGCTGAGTGCTTTAAGCGCTCGCGTTAGTAGTTCGGTGAACCTATTAAGGCCTTGGTAGGCCAATAGCGTAGTCAGTGTGAAAAACAAAGAAACTCCTAGGTATACCGAATTTCACAGTTTTTTTTATTTTATTTCTTTTATGTCAAAAGCTAGCAAACGAACCGGTGGGTGAGCTGATGTTAAGTGATCACCACCGTCCATAGACACTAGCAACACCAGCGGAGTTGCAAGTGCATTGCCAGCCAGTGTATGGGGGATTGGTTGGGAAAGGAGAAAGGGGAAGGGAAAGGGGGGAAGTAGGTGAGCCTCCGGCGCTCTCACTGACCGAACGAAACGCAACAATGCAAGCACTGTTACTTCACGTCGGTGTTCTGTGAGAGGGTGGCACTACCCCGGGCGAGCCGACCCATTCATGCTAAAACCAGTAATAGCTACAGTAATTAAAACCAGCTAGGATAGATCTTAAATATTAAACAATTTAACGTTAAACCATGTTGTTTGAACTTAAAAAATATGTATTCTTTTTGTAATGTAATACAGTACGTAAAAAATCTCTATTAGAGCGTGAACGATGAACTGAAGTACGACGGAAACTTCCGCCGAAAGACTAGAGATAAAAAAGAATCGAGTATATCTTTCTAAAAATAAAATTTACCCGAAAAAAAATATTGTATAACACTTCTGTACTCAGCTCCGGTCGGCAATCCATCAGTCGGTGTAATTGAAACCTTCCCTTATTACATCCAAGCCCCGCCTCACTGTCAGTCCGTCGTTCAGTTTTATTGGATTGTCAGGTTTATTGGCCAGTGCACGTTGCCCGGTGGATGGATGGGCCATTAATTTGTTATCCCATGACTGTTAAGCGTGCTCGTTCGAGCTCATTTCTATCAGACCAAATCATTGTAATTACTATAATGTGTTGGTTATTTTTTTTATATATACATTTATCTGGTAAAAATTAGATGAAGCATTTTCTTTCTTTTTCAAATCTTTACACTTTCTTATATACGAATTAATTAAAAACTAAAATTTGGACGGCCATATTTAACGATCCCGCGTTTTTCTGTACTACTCTTTTATATTACGTCTAACGCTTTTAATTACAGATGAAAATAATGGTTATATTAATTAATGTGTTCGTTATTTTATAGCAACTATTGTTATAACTGTTATAAATTATTCTCCTGGTAACTAATTTTCTGTTTAGGAATATTACAGTCCGACTATTGACAATCTAATTACGACGACTGCGTCCTCTTGATATAGAAAAAAGTAGGTCGTTAAGGAACGTCCGGCATATTTAAAATATTAAAAATAATATTAGAATTTATAATTTAAGCAAACCCATCAGTTAATAACGGCTGCAGATATTCGACTATTTCTTTTTTTGTAGTATTTGTAACTATCAGGTTTGTATGAGAGATAATATTTACACTTACTGTAACTTGTACCAAAATGTGAATAAACTCTATTACAAAGTTTCCATATAAAAAGTGAGTTAGTGAGACAGAAGACGATAATAAGAACTAAAAAAATGTTAGCTTAACCAACAGCTTAACGATCAGATGTTTATTTAACATTGTATGTCTACATTTTTTTTTTTTTCGAACTGACTACACTATTGACCAAGCAAGGTCTTAACAGCTTCACCGGACTACATGTATGTCAAGAGATAATATTTGCACTTACTGTAACTTGTACCAAAATGTGAATAAACTCTATTACAAAGTTTCCATATAAAAAGTGAGTTAATGAGATAGAAGACGATAATAAGATCTAAAAAAAATTTTAGCTTAATCAACAGCTTAACGATCAGATGTTCATTTAACATTGTATGTCTACATGATCTTGCTATATACTATAAATATATACTATAGCTTTTTTTTTCGTTAGAACAGTCGTGCGAAGCCTGGGCGGGCAGTTAGTATTTAATAAATGAACGCAGTCGCCACACGCCATTGTGTTCAGGCGTGCATGTCAATAAAACATTTCCTTATTACAAGCCTTCGTTCGCGTCTACACAAACGAGGGCGGGCGGATATTGCTTGTACTGTTACAGACCAAAAGGGGGAAACAAACAAATACGCGCCCTGCGATCCTTTCAAACTACATCTCAAACATACAATTCCTTTTTAGTTACAATGAACATTATAATTTGATTTAAATCGGTGGTAAAATTCGGAATTAATAATGAATGGAATACATGTTATTTGTATAATAACTTTCAGTTGTTTTTATTTTACCATAAATATTGTTGGTTTAGGTCAATACCTCCTTATAACGATTACATAATTTTTTGTTTACTTACGTATTCGTTGAAATCTCAACAATGAGTTAAGACGAGTTATCCTTAGATGTGACTAGCCTAACTGTCTGAGCGAGTATGCACGGCATCTAGTTGTTGATCGCCTTTTAAGGCCTCTAGATGCATAAACAGCCGATACCTCCAAACAATGCCGATTGTAGTCATTAGTAACACCCCCGATATAGTCAATAGCGCGGTGTCGCAGGTCAATAATGGTTCTCCCGATATGTATATAAACCTAACAATATATATTACTGTACTAGTTGCGGTATTTTATTGACCCAATGATTGCATGTATACAATTGTTTGCCTATATTTTTTTAAGTGCCTGTTGTACTTATTGTTCAATTATTCATTTTAACACGATAAATAACGTATACTGTGTCAGAAGTGAGACCGATCGAAATAAAACGTTAGGCGGTACAGAAATGCAACAACGTATGTTTTAGAGCGAGGATGCCTAGTGTCAGCTCGTCATTTTCCTTTTAAGTAAAGGGTCAAAGCCGACAGCCAAAAATAATCTGGATTGAACAGACGATATCTCCAACCAATAGTGTTTCAGAACGAGGTAAATAGTAGCCAGTCAATAGTAACTCCGTCGATATTATCAGCAGTGCAAAGGCAGGTAAATAATAATATATTTTTTGGTAATAGTGTTAGATTTTATAACAAAGTCCCACAACACATTACCGATTTGCCAGATAGTAAGTTCAAGTGTTATGTCAAGCGGGTCTTAATACTTAAAGGTTATTACAGGGTGGATCAATATGTGAACGATGGGGACGTCTGGAAGTGACGCTTCTCTCTGTGCATCCACCAAAAACGAATGTAACTTTATACGTCGTTATGGTTTAATAATAAAAAAATATCTTACATATTATGAAAAGATTTATGTTACTGTACAAATATATGACATGGAAAAATAAACCAGATCGAGTTTCTTGCCGGTTCTTCTCGATGAGTGGGTTGTTTTCCGAACCGGTGGTAGTTTTGACGTTCATAAGTGCCTTCTCAGGGCTTAAATTGAATAAAGAGTATTTTGATTTTGCCGGCGCAGTGGCGGATGTCAGCTAGTTTCAAATATTTCTCACTAAAACCTTTGTCATATTCCGACGGATTAACGCAACAGCACACCGCACATGACAACGACGACTGGGAATGATTTTCTTTTAATATTTCATTTTCTACACATTTTTTTTGTTTTTGATTATCTTCCAGTTTTTTGTACTAAGCTAAGCAATCAGGCCCAGAGCCGTCTTCTTAGAATTGAATATAAATGAGTGCCTCGAAATGGCCTTTTTTATTTATATCTACGTCATCGTAACCCGTACCGCCAGCCGCTGAATTATTTAGTAAGCTAAAACGGGAGCCGTAGTGCTATTTGAAACAGGGCCTAATGGGAGGTGGGGTACCTTTTATTTGGTTATTTTCTTTCCTGTGTAAAAGTCAAATCCGTATGTTTTGCATATATATGAAAAGCTATTCGAAAGCTACATTCATTACTCAGACCTGATGACATAATATGTTGAACTGTTTATTTATTTTAATTAGTAATCAAGTTAAAGTCTTGAAAATACAATTAATGCAAGCCAAAATGTTTTTTTTAATATTTCTATCAGTTTTAAGCATTGCAAAATGCATCCTTCTATACTATATTCACCATAACGAACTAAATCTTATTTATTTGCTGGAGATTATCTCCGGAACAATATAAATCTACGTTTTCCCTCTGTATAAGGCATAGGATTTCTTATAGTAATGTACGCTAACGAAATCACGAGCAGCTGTTAGCATGAAGTACGGGATATGATGAGGCAGACATATCTTACTTAGATCTCAATACCTAAAGAAACTGCAAAAACACAAACTATTTTTAATCATTTAGAGCCACGCTGTGTATTACTAGTTTCAGCATGAATGGGTCGGCTCGTCCGGGGTAGTACCACCCTCTCACAGAACACCGGCGTGAAGTAACAGTGCTTGCATTGTTGCGTTTCGTTCGGTCAGTGAGAGCGCCGGAGCTTCTTTCCCCCTTTCTCAGCATAAATGGGTCGGCTCGCCCGGGGTAGTACCACCCTCTCACAGAACACCTACGTGAAGTAACAGTCCTTGCATTGTTGCGTTTCGTCCGGTCAGTGAGAGCGCCGGAGGCCTCCCTCCTTTCCCTATTTCCCTTCCCCTTTCTCTTTTCCCTACCTCTCCTCCATACACAGGCTGTCAACGCACTTGCGACTCCCCTGGTGTTGTTAGTGTCTATGGACGGTTGTGATCACTTAACATCAGGTGACCCACGTGTTCGTTTGCCGCCTTTTGAGATAAAAAAAAACGAATACTTCAATCGTGTAGTATATATAGGTACTGATTAATGTAAAAAATATTTTTAACGTTTTTCTCTTTTTTTAAGTAAACGCTAATGATATGTCAATCATATATAATCAAAGAAAAATTCATAAATCATTGGCCTTTTTACGTGTAATCAGGTAGAGTTAATACGAATGCACAAGTTATGTAAAGCACGAAATCAATTTAAAATTAATTTTCATTACAAACTCTCCGATGGTGAAGTTTATGGTTATAAAGAAGGTAACAGTAAACTTGACTACAAGAAGAATTAAAATCATCGCATAAAACAAGTTTCATAAATCCTAAAGAAACACATGCGATTCGGTGGCATAACTGTTATACCTTGAACTCTCTGAAGGTGACAGACGAATCTGCCAACGGAAGTTACAATAGACGAAGATCAAATAACAAAGTAAATTTCAAAATAAATGTTAATTTAAAGCCAACGGGAAATGAAGAAATTTGAATTTTGCAATATATTCAATAATAGATACCTACTTATTATTTTGTTTTACGGTAAACAAAGTACTGAAACATTGTTCGGATGTTTGGTAAGTAGGGTATTGTTTTGGTTTCAAAGTACGCCGCAATACATAAAGGTGGATCGCGTTTTGCGCTGTATTCAGGAATTTTGTGCGAGTGTTATTAAGTACGCGTATTTGCCTAAAGCTGTGCTCGAGGAATTAGGAAAATATTCGAAGATTCCTGTTACATTCCCGTTGTTATTATGGGTATTTAGACAGGAATTCCTGTATAACCCAAATCAGAATTTTAATTTCCTTTGAGGGTGGAAATGCCTAAACAAGGACCATTTTGCCTTACTTATCTCTGTTAGAAAATAGCACTACTTCGACTGCTGTATTCTGGATCAAAGGGTGTACTACAACTCCGCCATCAGTAGTAGCAACCTATTATCCTTAGCATCAGTACTGTTGTCCTTATAAAGTTGGTTATAAATAGCTATAGCTTGCAGTAATCACTTTTGTCCGGTTTCTGAGATACTCGATTAAATTACCAATAGTTATTGCCTCAACAAAGTTATCCATAAGATAAACTGGCAAATGGCCCGTTGAATTTTACTGACATGTATCGTATGATTGTGTGTTCAGAAACGTAATTTGTCAAGTTATTGAACTGATAACGCTATAGAACAGATAAACTACAATTAAAGTGCTTCAGAAACAGGACACAAATCATGTAGAGAGTAAGTCTGCCTGCTATGTCATAAAGTAAGAATACGCATTTCTGGCTTATAGTTAAATGTAAGTAATATAAAGAACTTATCTCGATAGTTTAGACTCCAGAATATTTCTGTTTATAGTTAGAATTAAGATAGAATCAAATATAATAATCTCTACCTATACACAGAAACTAACTTGAACCGAATAATATAGAAGTCTGCTTACACAAATTACCATCAGTACATTTAACTTAAAAAATGGTTCAATGGAAGAGAAAACCAATTTTTTTTTCCATTTGGAATAACCCAATCATCATTTATATGAAGCCAATTTTATTGATTTAAATGTAATCGGTAAACCTGAAAGTATTGGAGACCAATGACCTGTAAAGTTAAATATTCACTTACTTTAATTACAGTTTTACTTCGAAATCTTATAAGAAAATAATTACTTCTACTAAAATAAATATGTATTGAATAATTACAATGACAAATCTAGGTACTTTAAATTATTTTTATTGGTATGAAAAGATGATATATAGAAGGTAATTGAACTGAGCATAGTTACTCTTAAAACAACATCGTATCAAGATAGCATTAAGGTTCCGTTTAGAGCCACCCATTGGGAAGATTTGCTTGTAATATGAGAAAAATAGTCTTCCACCCCAACCGTAATCTTTGCGGAAAGATTGACGATGTGCCTCACTTACTGTTGGATCGTGCCAAAAGTAAGACCGAAGGAGATACGTGACGAATGGTATGAGCTTAAGCTTTTTTTATGTTGTAGGAGGCAAACGAACAGATGGGTCACCTAATGTTAAGTGATCACCACCGTCCATAGACACTAGTAACACCAGAGTAGTCGCACGTGCGTTGCCAACCTGTGTTTCGGAGAAGGAGGAGTGGGGAAGTGGGGAGGGCGAGGGGAGTTGGGTATCCGGCGGTCTCACCGACCGAACGAAACGCAATAATGCAAGCACTGCTACTTCACGTCAGTTTTCTGAGAGGTTGAGCCGACCCATTCATGCTGAAACCAGTAATAGCTTCAACGTGGCTCTACCACCTAAACGAAAGCTGTCGAAAAATAGGTGTTTATCACAGCATTATGGCAGATCCTTATTCAGTTAATGCTGAGATGTTTTATGACCTAGTATTTCTGATTCATCACCGTGTTAATAAAAGGTTATAAAACATAAAAGAAAAATCACGGTTGTTCATTTTTTGCAGAAGTTAATTGTCTTGAATTATGGAGTTCATGGGTCAATTGTATTATATTTTCCTATGAATCGCTTTACGTCTGCCTACAACGTAGTCATGTAGAAAAAAGGTGGCTACCACTCTTTAACCTTTCAATCTCTCTATAACTTACAAAACGTTTGTATTTAATACGTATTTTGTATTTCATAACAATACCGCTTCATATGTTTCATCGGCAAATAAAATTTGATCAAGTATATTGGATTCTTTGTCAAATAAAACGGAGAAATATTTCTTACATTCAATAATATCAAGTACGGTTTCTTGAAATATTTAACGATAACGATGTTATAAAGCTGATATAATAACGGCACTTTTTCTTATGTTTTATTTATTACCGAATGATGAAATAAACTTAGCTCATCTCTTTAATATTTAAATATAATATTTACTTCATTAAAATATTTAAACATAAGAACGAGGGAAAAGTCAGCCAGTCTTTACTAAGGAGGTAACGTTTAATATATGGCCTTCTTTCTTATAGTTAAATGTCAATTTATAGAATTGTACTCCGTTACTTCAAGAATATATTTGACGATAAAAAATAATTTAAATTTGTAACTTACCTATACATATCTATAAATTAAATGATTGTCAATGTTGAGTATTGTAAACAGATGGCGTTTTAAATTAGTTTGTTGAGAGAAAATTGTAGGACCAACTGTTAGAGATATCTCATAGATGGTGCCATGTTTTAACATTGAATTTATTTTTCACTAACTGAGCCACAGCAACCCGTGGCCAGGTCAGCTAGTAAGCATACTCGTATATAAGTACGTACTTATATAAACATTAGCATTATCAGAATGCAGTTGAGAAACAAATTATCTGTTTGTATAATAAGACGTGTCAGTAGTTTTTAGATTTTTGTGAAAAAAAAAATTGTTGCAAATGTAGGAAAAAGTAATAGAATACATTTCAATCATTTTTAAAAATGTCTGTCTGTCTGTCTGTTTGTATGAACAGGCATCACTGCTAAAATACTGGGTTCATAATAAAACCTTATTTAGTTAATTATAAAGCTGGAGGGTTTGTTTGTTTGAACGCACTAATCTCAGGAACTACTATTCCGACTTGAAAAATTCTCTCAGTGTTAGATAGCTGGTTTCTCAAGGAAGGCTATATATCATCACGCTAAAACCAACAGGAGCGGAGCACCAATGAAGAATGTTTCAAAATTGGGTCTTTTTCCTTTTGAGAGATTCCGCTGCGTGTATGTTAGCCCAAAGTTAGTACTCCACGTGGACGAAGTCGCGGGCAGAAGCTAGTCTGTAATAAAAATGGTGAGCCCTGTGTAAGATTCGACTCTGGGAATATTACTGCCACACTTATTATATTTATGCAACAAATATCAAAATACGAGTTGTTCTAGCCACAAATGTAAATGAACGCTAGATTCACTTGTTATGATGGCAGCCAGCTTATGCTAGTATTGTACGCTTTTGTAGCTATATACTAAGGCATGATTATGATATGCTCGCCATTTTTGTGCTTGTTTAACTTAATTTGTAATCATCTTTTCAGCGGTGAACGGCGTGCTTTATTGTACTACTTTAGGAAAGTCAAATTCAATTTAAATTATTATCACCTTAGTACACTAAATTCTTAGAGTCCAGAAGTCCGGTGAAGCTATAGAGGCCTCCAAAAAGGCCAATAGCGTAGTCAGTTCGAGAAAAAAAAACTCAGATTCAAAATACCATATAATTAATGAGGCACGTATGCTGGTATACATGTATGATGAGTTTAGCTAACATGGTTAGCTTAGATCGATCCGTGACGTTGCTTTCAAGACAACAGCCCAAACCGAAGTTCGGCCACTTTGGCCGCCGTGAGCATGTTCCCATATTGATGTCTTAAAGTGTCGCCCAAATAGCGTGATAAAGCAGTAAAGACCCGTTAACCCCACAACGTACAGTGGATTAGATATTTCTATTCTGTTTTATATAGGTTAATGTAATATTTTTTTTCATTTGAGAATATATGAAAAGCTGATGTAAATTTAAAATCGTCGTACATCAAAGTGCTAGGCGGTACCGTAACTGAGAGGCTCCAGAACTTCGTATTAGCAATTGAAATCGACAAAGAATTTTGAGATTCGAGCGCGATACTGAATGTAATAGGTTTTCTGTTACACCGTTTTATAAACAAAATTTTTAGTATTTGATTTTAGACGAGAGTAAAGAATTTAGTTTGTTTGTTTTTTAATGCTGTTATTACTGTTAATAGTGCACGCAAGATCCTTCATATGGAAATATTTTAAATATTTCGCGATAACTTGTCTTATGTAGATTGAAACTAATTTTACTACGTAAAATACATAATGATATATCTTATAACTTATGAGCAAGATCACATCAACTGGACCCCCCATTTTCCACTTGATCATAAAAATTAATCCCATGTATTTTTTT
>MU159219.1:82554-103255 GCA_015888305.1 Antheraea pernyi | reverse complement strand
CTACGTTGCAGCTTCGATTAATTATAATTAAAAATAACAATTAAACGACGGCGCAGTATTCGGACAGGGCCTGGCGCTGTGACAAATAAATTCATATTGTTTAAACTAATCGCGCGTAGTGAATTTTTTTCTGAAATCTTAAATTTTAATAAATAACGCATGTAACCGATGAAAAAAGACTTCATTTTTTTACCCGAGAAGTCATTGAAATTTTCATTTGTTAACTTAAAAGGTAATTACCAATATGATAATAACCAAATAATTTTTAGGTATTAATGTTTTATCAAAATATAAACATTTTAAAAATAAATCCTTCAAGTCCCATTAATTTAACTTTAACGGTTGATTTACAATCCATTTTTTTAATTAAAAGTATCTAAAATTTTCATTGTAAAAAAATTATTGTTAAAATCGAAATTTTTTAAAATCGTTTTGGGGGATCATTTTATCATGGTATGTACTCCTAAAAAAATACATGGGATTAATTTTTATGATCAAGTGGAAAAGGGGGGGGTCGAGTAGACGTCATCCTACTCTTGTACCTTTACTTGGATCCAGTTGTATAATAATCTAAGTATTATTTTTACAATGTCAATTTAGACACATTTAGGCTACAGGGTGTGGTAATGAAATATATATACCTATATATACATACACCCACGCTACACTATGCCTGCGTATATCGCCACGAGCAATAACTGCAGGCATGGAAGTATATTATGCGTTACGAACTATCGGACTGCGTGACGCTAAACGCAACACAATAACTGGACCGGCAGTTTCTCCGCACACGAAAGGGGTTTAGCGGCCGCTAATTTCAATTTATTAAAGCGATTCAGAGGTGGAAGCGTTTAATCTACACCATTATCGGAATAACTCTTGACATTAATTTTAGTGCAAGAAGCAATCGAAGCTTCGTCACCGAGACTGGTAAAACAACATTATAATACGGTCTGATTGTAGTCCTAACTTTAGATTTGAATACTTCAAAAGATCGACACATCCGAATAGAGAATATCTTTTAGAATTCGAATATTGTTTCTGAACTACTCGTGTAGTTAAGATTCGCGACTTCGTTGAGGTGAATATATTTTGTTTTTCATGAATTTTATATTTTGTCGTGCAGTACCGTTCGGAGTCCTTTGTAACTTCGGGTTACATCTACCGAATTACGCCACACACTACGGTAGTTTTACGTCATTTTCCACTGGTACGCGTTAATTTACAATGTAATTAATAACAATAAAGTTTAACCTAACTCCATCTTATAGCCAGTTATTATTAGACGCCTCAAGACTGGGATCTTATAAAGGTATTATTATTTATAACATTAGGTGGGCCTCTTTTCTAATCCATAACATAAAACACACCTAACACCAGGTAATGGAAAACTTAATATGTTATTTGTCAATGAATCCCGCTGATCAATTATTCCTAGTGGATTGTAGTTTTGTAATTTAATAGCAGATGCTTGCTGATTAAACAATTATAATAATGACATAATAAGTAGTAGTAATAATATTCGTCCAACAGGACAGGCGAAGGAATTAATCCATACTGCCAATTCTGAAGTTGTCAATATAGGTAGTTCTTATGTATTCTTTAGTCCGTTGTCTCCTATGTCCAAGTTAATGTAAAGGCATACGCGCCAAATCTTTTCTGTGTCCTAATTAATGTAAAGGCGGACACGCCAAATCTTCTATAATATATTATTTTATCCATCTTTTTTATCTTAATCTATTTGTTAATAGTAGCATACTATCTTCGTTGTCTGAATTATTTCTTTTCTCTCACACAGAGTGTTTGTTAATTTCCATTGTCGAGTAGTTAATTCAATGTTCCAACAAGATGGTGGCCATCTTGTTAGAACTTTCCAGGGAGTTTTTGTGGCATCTCAGAATTCATGGTCCGTGGTATTATTCTCCATTCACTTCACTTATGCACAATAAACGAACTATATAAGATAAAACACCACCAATTTTACACAATATAGAGTCAAGTAACACAAGATTATGAATAAAAAATAAAATCCACTACATGACAGACCAAGATCCCGCCAAAAACTATAGTAACCCTATCGGTACATTCTCTAAGTCATCTTTGTTGCCGTTCAATACCGTTCCTTTCTTATTTTCTCGTTAACACACACATCCCGGCTTGTTCATAACGTCATCTCGTTCACTTCACCATTCACGCCATACTCATGACATTATAAAAATATTACATAACTGTAGATCGGTTTGGAGCAGTCACAGAGAGCATTATTAGTACAGAGTGTACATAACATATGTCGTCTACCATAGACTATATGAACAGAAAGAAAGAAGAAGGAAAGAAAATATGTTTATTGCAGCAAACACATGGATAACACAATAGTAGAAAAATAGAGTTACAAAGATGTATATAATATAAAAAGAAATAAAGAATGTACGTTAAAACATATTAAAATTATACCACGGTTTAACTGCAAAGACGCACAATTCAGCATGTGCTGGTTGCCACCTTTACAAATGGCCCCAGCGCTGATCTTCCATTGCGGCCAAGTGGGTTTATGTATCTAGTAATAATAACACTATGATAATAATATTATAATAACACTATAATAGCGAAGTTTATTATGTATAAGTATATGTATGCATATAAGTAGATATTCATATAGGAAAGACAAAGTATTAAATAGGTGAGATATAAAAATTAGAAAACAATGAATAGAAACAAACTTGCACCGTTTTGCCTAAGATTACTTACCGTTTTGCTTTAAGATTTGTTTAAGATTTAGCTGTAAACTGGTGATGGTCTACTGTGGTAAGAATATACATTTTGTAGTTACGTATCTAAATGTTTATTGTATGGAATCAGAAAAGGTAATAAACACTTAAGTAATAAGATGGTTTAAAATGACAATTGATTCAACTACATAGCACAATAAGTAACATACAATATATTGCCAACAGAAGCTATCGAAGTCAATACATACTCGATACCTGGCTTGTTTGTTTGTTATTATTAAATGGCAATTCTCGATTGTTTTCCATTGGAATTAAAAACAATACTCTCTGAACGGAACGTGAACGATAGCGTTTTTAACAGCTACGAAATGATTAACTTTTTCTCATACAGAAAGTTGGTCTGTATTGTTTTGACAGAAAAAAATACTTGGAATATAGTTTTCAAAAATGTTTTGTGTACTTTAAAAATAAGATTTTTTTTTATAACTTTGTTTTACTTTACTTCGCCTCCCGACACCCCGCACCAAGTCTCATAGCCCTTTTGCACTTTATTCCTCTCTCGTATATCGTACGTTCCGATCTATATTCTGTATGGTAATTGCTCTATCCCTAAGGGTTGTAGCATGATGTTACATAACCTATAACCTTCCCCAGTAAACATGCTATAAAATGAGAAATATAAATATAATTTCACAGTCCAGACAAATAAATAACGGTCCCTTGAGATTTGTAATAATCGATGTATATAAAAACGTTTTTATATGTCCAAGTTTGTAATATAACATATTTCTTTTTATACCTACTGAATGTTTGCGTGTTATTTTAGAATTTTAATTGCTCTACGTTTAAACTTAACGTTTAACTGGCGACTCGTCCCGGCTTCGTATAGATGCAATGTAGTAGGTAATACATAAGTATCTAATCGATTTAGATCCATAGTTTTTACTGATCGTTCACTGCCGTTATTTCATCGGGAGGGTCGGTAAAAATATGTCGCGGACGTCTTTTACAACGTGCAGCGTTTGGTACGGGTTCGTATTTTGCGGCGGATACCACTAAAGGACTGGGATGATTCGCGGCTTTTTCAAAATAACTAATCGTGAGTGATTTTACGTACGCCCAGATAGAAGGCATTCTAGGTCCCTATGTAGATCAACTCTCCGGATGTACCACGGGGCACCGGTCACGTAAAACGCGGTTTTGAAGAACCTGCAACTTATGAAAATTGTCTTTCGACATATGCGCAAAAACGGGACTGCTATATGTCATCACGGGACGGATACACGTCTTATACAAAGTGAGCTTGTGTCTGAGGGACATCTTACTCCTATGAACTCCGAAGGCATTATAAGGATAGTTATTGACTACGTCCGATAACGCTACGACACACCCGAGGCGTGACTGCAACGCCACCAGAACATTAACACTAGCGCCACTATATTTGATACATCAATACAAGTCTTTATAGAAATAAGAACGATTATATATAATTGATGTATTATTTAAATAACAATAATTGGATTGTTATTATCATCTTTGTGTTACTAAATTATTTTGGAGAAATTTAAGTAAATAGTAATTGTATTGACTTCTACAGTTTGTCACATAAAATGGCAAGATGTCGTTGATTTACACACACTTCTATGTGGTAGTTGTAAGACGAAGCTCTGCCAGGATAAATAGTCAAAGTGGCTACAGAATGTTAATTGGCATCCCTGATTGCATCGATTATACGTATTTTGTAACAAATAATAATCTTTTTTAAATAGCTAATATGGCAAAGATAACAATTATTGTTGTGGATTATCTATAAGAAATAGACAAATACCGTCGAATACTTTGCTGTAGGCAATTAATACTTTTAATTACATATCTGTTATACATTATTTTTATTTATTTCATAAATTCTAGTCAGTGTTTTCATTCTAAGCCTCCGCAAACTTATTAAAAAAATGTATTCTTTTTTTTTTATAAAAAATAAAATACACATGTCATATACATCCTCGAAAAAATCTTTAGGCCGCTTTCAGTTTAGACGATTTGTTTGTGGTTGCTGTCGTACGGTTGATACAAAGATTTATGAGCGAGTACTACAGCAGAACGATTATAGTGCGACCTAAATCGTTTAATTCGGAGTGCTATGCGGTTGCGATCCGACTGTATTTTAGTAATGTCCATTCATTCGAGCCATGACGAGTCATTCAGACGAGGAAGCGTTATTGTTAGTACTGATTTTGTTAAAAAAAATTGAAGACGCAAATAAATGATGAACTAGAGATTTTTTTTATTATTTTTATTTTTAGAATTATTATTAAAATTTGTTATAAATGTTTCACCTATACCTTCACAAATCTTTTTTTTGTATACGATTAAAATAATCATCCTATTTTGAGCTTCATATAGCGTGCCGGACCTGCAATTTCGACTTTAAAATTTTCTCTTTTTGTGTCGTTCATAATAAGAAAGTTTTATTTTACAAAATACAAAACGCAGTCTGCCCTCCTCACGAGTAATTCAAAAAAGAGGCAAATGGCGTTCACTGTACTGCTGTCCTGCCAACGGACGTACGCTGGACTGCACTCGTCCGTTCTCCGTTCGACACATTTTGTATGAAAAACATAACCGCCCTGCTCTCGCCCGTCAGCAGTCCGATACTAACCGCTTAAATTGAAATCCAATACAAGTCTTTATAGAAATAAGAACGATTATATATAATTGATGTATTATTTAAATAACAATAATTGGATTGTTATTATCATCTTTGTGTTACTAAATTATTTTGGAGAAATTTAAGTAAATAGTAATTGTATTGACTTCTACAGTTTGTCACATAAAATGGCAAGATGTCGTTGATTTACACACACTTCTATGTGGTAGTTGTAAGACGAAGCTCTGCCAGGATAAATAGTCAAAGTGGCTACAGAATGTTAATTGGCATCCCTGATTGCATCGATTATACGTATTTTGTAACAAATAATAATCTTTTTTAAATAGCTAATATGGCAAAGATAACAATTATTGTTGTGGATTATCTATAAGAAATAGACAAATACCGTCGAATACTTTGCTGTAGGCAATTAATACTTTTAATTACATATCTGTTATACATTATTTTTATTTATTTCATAAATTCTAGTCAGTGTTTTCATTCTAAGCCTCCGCAAACTTATTAAAAAAATGTATTCTTTTTTTTTTATAAAAAATAAAATACACATGTCATATACATCCTCGAAAAAATCTTTAGGCCGCTTTCAGTTTAGACGATTTGTTTGTGGTTGCTGTCGTACGGTTGATACACAGATTTATGAGCGAGTAGTACAGCAGAACGATTGCAGTTAAATCGCCCGTACTCTCTTCGACACATTTTGTATAAAAACATAATCGGCCGTATGCAGTGCGCTAACCGCTCTGCTCTCGGCCGGTAGCAGTCCAATACTAACCGCTTAAATTGAAAGATCTATAAAGTAAAAGAATGTATCCAGCTTCACCAAAATTGTTTAAACGAAGTTGCCAAATGATGACATAATCTCATAGCAAGTTACAAGGCAATGTTCCCTTCCCACGCTGTCCTATTATCAATTTAAACAGTAACGATTTTCGTAGGCGTCTGTTATCTTATAACATGATTATAAGTGCGTTATCGTACCTACCGTTATCAGCACGTTATCAATTGATTTAATTAAATTAATATTTAACTAAGAGCTTAGTTATCGCTCTCTTGTGTCGAGTGCCTCGTGCTTTTCCTATTGATTGGCTTATTTATTTATGTATGTAATGAAAATGCAGTTCCTTTGAAGTTAAATCACATCTAAACTACTGAATGTATTGGAGTAGGACTATGGCTATTCGATGCGGAATTTCTCGTAGATGAATTTAGGATTATAGTACCAGCGACAAAAAAGTTGGGGATTAATAGGTTAGCATGGTATGGGCATGTCATGAGAAGAGATGAAAATCATGTAATTAGAAAAGTTTTGTGTATAATAGTGGATGGATATAAGAGTAGAGGAAGACCGAAAACGGTATGGATGGATTATGTGAAAAAATGATGTATGTAAAAGGTGTGAATACTGAGATGACATCTGATAGGAGAGAGTGGAAAAGGAAAACATGTTGTGCCGACCCTACTTAGATGGGATAAGGGTAAGAAGGTGATGATGGATGTAGGTGGTTTCTTTTTTGGATTCTATTGCACCTTTGCCATTTTATCAATGACCAACGAAGCAGGTTTGAACCAGCTAATACATATATATAGTATGTGATAAGTATATAGGATAATCTTTATACAAATAATTCCGGTACGCGTGTATTCGCAATTAGTATCTTCCTAAACTGCTTGACCGACTCTGTTGACTTTGTTGTACTTACAGATTCACCTAGATAATTCTTACTTATAGTTGCAATTCCGTAACGTTGTTGTCATTGACTAGATTGAATGTTTTCTGTGTTTTTTATTTTAATTTTCTTTTTAAATATTTTGACGAATTATGAGGACTCGTTGTTTTAAGCTTTTTTTGTTGATATTTATAAAAATATAATCCCAAATATCCAGTCTTTCTATATTGTATTTAAATACAATTTTTTTTTTCTCAAATATTCCTCTGCCTTATGGTCAGGCCTTAATATCTGTTTAAAATAGCGATATGTTATTGTTATTTTAGACCTTGAACGAATATTATTTTTAATCCACTATCTATATATTTGTATTTTAGTTCATTCTTCTTCAGAGTTTAGTTATTTTTTCATTTTTCTATTTTTTTTTATTTGCACTACCTGTAATAGCTTTTATTTTTTCTACAATAACCGTTGGTTAACTGGAACACTATGCCTTGTGTAATTAACCGCGGTGTATAAACTAAAAAGTACTATAAACTACATTCATTTATTCATTCTGATGTCCATAACTGTACACCGCAGTTACTCCCCGGGTTGTATGTTATACCCATATTGTATATGTCCAATTATTTAATATTTATGAATTAGACTCAATGACTAGGACATTAATTATTTTTTAGCTTTATATTGCAATATAACGTGGGAAAAGTTGCAGGTGTTTGTTACTATCCTATCAAAAACATAAATGTGAAATGGGAGCAAAGTTCAATATTATGATTTATGCCTTGGTTCTTCACTTTAACGACAAAAGAACTGTGATATAATTGGGTGGCAAGTTTAATGGTCAATCCTGAAATATAGTTTTTTCCTTTGTATTCACCCAACTACCTATCTGGATGCCAAATTTGAACTTTCTGGGTCATTTGAAACTGGGTTAGAATTATAGATCAGTCAATGATAAAAATGACGTTTGTTGGATATTAATATTTAAGTAACTGTTTGATGTGTGTTTATTAAATTTGGAGAACGTATATATCTCTCAAGTCTCAATACATGAGCCGAATTGACGTGTTTATCTAAAATAGTTTTTGAGATACGAGGGGGTGAAAAGTTGTTCCAAATGTTTCGTGTAAAAAATTACACATGGTAGCTCGCGCTCGCCATTCTGTTATCCTGAACTTGGTTTGACACGCTAGCGCGAGTCTAGATTTTATATACATACATACTGCTTCTTCTCTTATTTATGATTTACTCAGTAACTTTAATTATATAGTATTGTAAGTCATGTAGGTCCGAACACTGATAGATGTATTACTAGTTTTTGCGTTCTATAGAGGATATTTAAGAAAGGACGGAATAGTTTTCGCCGCCGTGGTCTGGGGGTAAATTTCGCTCCCGCACACCAGACTAGGCCCCCCTCGGCAGCTGCTCAAACCTAGGTCCGTTCCCTCGGCGTGGAACCCTTGAGTACGCTGCTCGCGCGATACAGTGACACAAAATCTTACATCACTGCGACAACATTACACATATCACCTCCACACACGTGCGCGCATACACGCTTACACATGCAAGTGGAAGGGTTTTATATTTTTCCCTTATCAAACTGAAATAGTTTAGAAAATTATCCGATACGAAATATATACAAGAGTTGTTGAGGTATGTATACTTGGTACAGATATATGTTTCAACAACTCGTATATGTATGAATAGCTAGCTTAGCTTAGGTTAGCTCAGTTAGGTCGCGAATTGCATGTATCAGGAAACAGCCCAAGCCGAGGTGTGCCGCGCACCCTTGAGCTAGTTGTCAAAATAAAATCGGCTGAGTGCCTTAAACGCTCGCCTAAGTAGTCCGGTGAAGCTGTTAAGACCTTGATAGGTTAATAGCGTAGTCAGTTCGAAAAAAAAAGAAAAAACGGAATAGGTTTATCTATCTATCCTTTTATTTTATCATTCTTATGCTACTTACCGAGCTCCGTCTAGATAGCTCCGTTCGATATTTATTCTAAATCATTATTGTTTCTCTTATATATTTTCAGTGTTACAATACTGTGTAATCAGTCTGGTAATACTGTGACGTCCCGTCAGGCTAATGGAGTAATCAGTTCGAAAAAAAATAAAACAATACAGTGTAATAAATATTTCGTGATCTGCCGTATAGTTTTTAATATCAACGTAGCTGATTTATAGTAAGTACACTAGCTTCTGCTCGCGAATTCGTCTGTGTGGAATACTTACTTTGCTAACAAATACGCAGCGGAAACTATAAGCGGAAAAAAAAATTTGAAACATTCTTCTTTTCCTTTGTATTCACCCAACTACCTATCTGGATGCCAAATTTGAACTTTCTGGGTCATTTGAAACTGGGTTAGAATTATGCTCTATATGTCAGTCAGTGATAAAAATGACGATTTGTGGATGTTAATATTTAAGTAACTGTTTGATGTGTGTTTATTAAATTTGGAGGACGTATATATCTCGCAAGTTTCAATACATGAGCCGAGTTTCAGTCGAGCCGAGTCAATAGTTTTTGAGATATGAGGGGGTGAAAAGTTGTTCCAAATGGTTCGTGTAATATTACACACATGGTAACGCGCGCTCTCCATTCTGTTAGCCTGAACTTGGCTTGACACGCTACCGCGTGTCTAGATTTTATATACATACATAAGCTACTTCTGTTATTTATGATTTACTCAGTAACTTTAATTATACATTGTTGTAAGTCATTTAGGTCCGAACACTAATAGACTTATTACTAGCTTTTGCATTCTATAAAGGATATTTAAGAAAGGATGGAATAGATTTATTTTTCTATCCTTTTATTTTATCATTCTTATGCCACTTACCGAGCTCCGTCTAGATTGCTTCGTTCGATATTTATTCTAAATAATTATTGTTTCTTTTATATATTTTCAGTGTTACAATACAGTGTAATTAGCCTGGCAATGCTGTGACGTCCCGTCAGGCCAATGGAGTAATCAGTTCGAAAATAAATAAATAATACAGTGTAATAAATATTTCGTGATCTGCCGTATAGTTTGTAATATCAACGAAGCTGGTTTATATTACACCAGCTTCTGTTCCATACATAAGCTACTTCTGTTATTTATGATTTACTCAGTAACTTTAATTATACATTGTTGTAAGTCATTTAGGTCCGAACACTAATAGACTTATTACTAGCTTTTGCATTCTATAAAGGATATTTAAGAAAGGATGGAATAGATTTATTTTTCTATCCTTTTATTTTATCATTCTTATGCCACTTACCGAGCTCCGTCTAGATTGCTTCGTTCGATATTTATTCTAAATAATTATTGTTTCTTTTATATATTTTCAGTGTTACAATACAGTGTAATTAGCCTGGCAATGCTGTGACGTCCCGTCAGGCCAATGGAGTAATCAGTTCGAAAATAAATAAATAATACAGTGTAATAAATATTTCGTGATCTGCCGTATAGTTTGTAATATCAACGAAGCTGGTTTATATTACACCAGCTTCTGTTCGCGAATACTTACTTTGGGCTAACAAATACGCAGCGGAAACTATAAGCGGAAAAAAAAAATTGAAACATTCTTCATTGGTGCACCGCTTCTATTGTTCTTAGTGATGATATATCCTTTAAGCCTTTCCCGATAAATGAGCTATCTAACACTGACAGCATTTTTCAAATCTGGTCAGTAGTTCCTGAGATTAGCGCGTTCAACCAAACAAACAAACCCCCCAGCTTATAGATATATAGATAATATCGGTATACATATGTTTAAGCGCTGCAAATATACGAGTATATATAGAAACTCACTAAAATATATATTGGCGAGTTCCCGGTTCCCGACACATATAACCGGCAAAGCTCCTAATTTGATCTCATAACGGACGGTCTCTGCAAATACTTAATCCTCCTCTACATTATTCATTTTGACTTCATTCACTATTCGCTTTTGGAAGGCTCTATTCATATAAAAACCTCACATATACGTTATGTGTTCACATACACGTTATGTCTTTAAGGAACCATATGTTACAGCGTTACTAGCTGATACCTACGCGTCTGCGTCATTTAGAATTTTAACAATTTATTTTAAAATTACATCAGTGAGCCCAGCGGACGTTATCCCACCCTGATAATAAAAAACCGTTACCTAAACCTTCCTCATGAATCACTTTATCTACTGGTGAAAACTGCATGAAAATCTGTCTAGTAGTTTTTGAGTTTATCGCGAATGGACAGACGTGACAGAGGACTTTGTTTTATACTATGTAGTGATGTATAAAGGAAAAACATAAACATCACACTACTTACCTAACTTTTCCACAGCAAGAATACATATCGCAGAATGCGTATTGTGTATAATAATTGTAGTTTCTTAAAAACTGAAATATTCTCATATAGAACTAACTGAACCGTGCCCACTTCCTTGGGCGGCAATAGGTATTAGGTATCAAGCTCTATAACTCTTAGAATTTTAACAATTTATTTTAAAATTACATCAGTGAGCCCAGCGGACGTTATCCCATCCTAATAATAAATAAAACCTTGACAAATTATATACCTAAACTTTCCTCATGAATAACTTTATCTACTGGTGAAAACTGCATGAAAATCTGTTTAGTTGTTTTTGAGTTTTTCGCGAATGGACAGACGTGACAGAGGACTTTGTTTTATATTATGTAGTGATGTATAAAGGAAAAACATAAACACCACACCACTTACCTAACTTTTCCACAGCAAGAGAAAACATCGATAACGCGTTGAGCGTAAAAAAATTGTAGTTTCTTATAAACTGAAATATTCTCATATAGAACTAACTGAACCGTGCCCACTTCGTTGGGCGCCTATAAGTATTAGGTATCAAGCTCTATAACTCAATCATATATCTCTCATCGTTAAGGCAGCGTTCGTAAGAAACGTTTTCGTTCGACGGTTTTTTCTCAGACTTACTTTACAAATACGACTACCACAAAATAGTCTTTTCATTTTTCGAGTTCATATATAGCTTATGACACTCATAAATAACGTGGCTTTTTATTGGTAAAAGAATTTTCGAAATCGGTTTAGTAGATCCAAATATTACCCCCTATATATCACAAAATCGCAAACTATACCTCTTTATAATATTAGTATAGATTAAGCTATCGTGATTTTTAGGTAAGGACCAAAAAGTATAACTAAAAAACTAGATCGAAATCCATGCAGAAGTTATTAATGACCGCACAACTGTAGACCTCTATCTTTTTATTTGCAAAAGATGATTAAAACTCGTTCAACTCGCTCGTTAATTTTTTTCAACACATTTGTTAATTATCGATAATATTTTGAACGACTTAAGAATATCTCTATAGATTACTGGCTTCTGTCCGTGATTTCGTCCACTTGGAATACTTACTTTGAGCTAACGCTAACACGCAGCGGAAGCTCTCAAAAGGAAAACACACCCCGATTTTGAAACATTCTTCATTGGTGCTATTGGTCTTAGCGTGATATATCACAAAATCGCAAACTATACCTCTTTATAATATTAGTATAGATTAAGCTATCGTAATTTTTAGGTAAGGACCAAAAAGTATAACTAAAAAACTAGATCGAAATCCATGCAGAAGTTATTAATGACCGCACAACTGTAGACCTCTATCTTTTTAGTTGCAAAAGATGATTAAAAGTCGTTCAACTCGCACGTTAATTTTTTTCAACATCCTTGTCAATTATCGGTTATATTTTGAACGACTTAACAATATCTCTATAGATATTAGCTTCTGTCCGTGATTTCGTCCACTTGGAATACTTACTTTGAGCTAACGCTAACACGCAGCGGAAGCTCTCAAAAGGAAAAAACACCCCGATTTTGGAACATTCTTCACCGGTGCTGCGCTCCTATTGGTCTTAGCGTGATGATATAGCCTAAAGCATTCCTAGGTAAATGCGGTATCTACCACGGAAATACTTTCAAATCGGACCAGTAATGCCAGAGTTTAGCGCCTTTTAGCAAACAAACAAACAAGCCCTCCAGCTTTAGAATATTAGTTAGTAGATTATATAGGCTGATATGTTATTCTAAGTATATTATTTTCAAGATTCATTTTTTTTTTATTGTACCACGGCAAAATGACCACCGTGCCTGACGGTAAGCACAGTACAATCCAAAAACAATGGCGACCACCGAGTGACACACTGTCCATCGCCGGTCACCGCTGTCATGCCGGCCTGCGAAAAGCTGGATATGCACAGGCTGATCCGAAACGCGACCCGCAGAAACGAATCATTTTGACGGGCTTTTTCGCCATATACATGGTGGTTGCGACCCAGTCAGGCTGTAAAACCCTACCACCCTGCTTTCGCCATTGCCTCGTTCGTTATTCAGCAGGGTGCACCATGCGCAGGTGAGGTTGGCTTAAATGTCTCAAGGCTTACATGTTATTCGACACCCCTTACACTCCAACAATTATAATATAAATTATATAAAAATCCATTCGTCCTCCCTCATAAGCTTTCTTTATTTACGATTTATTTGTGAAATTAATAATATAAAATAATTTTTTAAATGGCTAACGTCGTTAACCCATAGGGCCTTGACAGTTTCACCGGGCTTTGTGTCTCTCGGGCTCTCAGCCGAAATGGCAACTATCTCAAGGGTACTCCAGTCGAACATTGGTTTGAGCTGTTTCCACGTGTATAATTGAATATAACTAACCATTCGAATTAACTGTTTATATATGAATATATCACGTAAATATGTATTTAGTTCATCTAACAATTTTGGCGATATCTAATTACCCAAAAAATTGGCCATAAGGAGCCGCCCAGCGTCTATGGAACATTTATTTTAGTATTAGTATTTATAATTAATAATATATACAAATAAAAATCAATTACCGAATGTATGTACGTACGTCGTCACTTCAGAAAAGTAGCACGTAATTATACGTAGGTTTCCCATGACATGGGGTCCTTCAAGCGCAACGTGAAGAGATACTTACGCAGGCCGGCATGACAGTGGCGATCGGTGATGGATAGTATGTCTCTCGGTGGTCGCCTTTGTTTTTGGATTATACTGTGCTTACCATCAGGCATAATAGTGCAGGCATTTTGCCGAGCTGCAAAAAAGCCCCTACCTAACTAATTAATTGTTTGGTGTGTATATAATTTGTCAGGACAAGGTTTGTTTGAGAAATCGTGCGGAATCTTGCAAATATTAAGCTAAGAAATCTCCACGTAAAAAAGTAAATATTGTCAGAATTGACAGTTCAGTTATTCAGTTGCCATTTTTCATTATAGTTATATAGTGCTATAAAGGAAAGATTTGAACTAATTCTTTAGTGAGCTAGTTTATAATACGTCATAGAAGATACAAATACAACCAGTGAATTAATTCGTTTTTATTACTAATATATTTTCATTAAAACACTATAATTCATTAATATGGTAAATTTATTTACAACAATTACTGTGCGATATAAATTCTATTGTACGACACTCGACAGTGTCAAAAATGAAGACGAAAAAAGACACCAGAGTGTTGACAGTATAGTGGTATTTTAGTTTAGGTCACATTTGTAGTTTAGAAGCCGTTGTGGTTGAGTGATTTGTCTGAAGGAATATTGATTCGATGCACGCTGGTGCGATATGTGTATGAATCTTTCGATATTCACGTAAATATAGGAACATTGTGACCAAAATCGGTTTTAATAACAAAAACAGTTTATTTGAGACTGAATAACATAAAAACGATTAAGCCTATCTTTCTGCATAGGACTATATAATACAGGTGCGACGCAAAGTATTCCGAAGATGGTACTAAGTTCCTTTTTTTTATTCAATCAACCCTTTGCAATTTTGTATTGCCCAAAAATAGAACAGGAATCAGTTTGTTTACTATAGATACAAAGGATAATTTTAAAATTTATAGGTCACATTTGTAGTTTAGAAGCCGTTGTGGTTGAGTGATTTGTCTGAAGGAATATTGATTCGATGCACGCTGGTGCGATATGTGTATGAATCTTTCGATATTCACGTAAATATAGGAACATTGTGACCAAAATCGGTTTTAATAACAAAAACAGTTTATTTGAGACTCAATCACATAAAAACGACTAAACCTTTCGGCATAGGACTAATATAATACACGTGCGATGCAAAGTATTCCGATGATGGTACTAAGTTACTTATTTTTTTTATTCAATCGACCCTTTACAATTTTATATTGCCCAAAAAACAGAACAGGAATCAGTTTCTTTGCTATAGATACAAAGAAAAATTATAAAATGTTACTTGACTCTATATTGTGTAAAATTGGTGGTGGTTTATGTAATACAGTTTGTTTATTGTGCATAAGTGAAGTGAATGGAAAAGAATACCACGGACGATGAATTCTGAGATGCCACAAAAACTCAATGGAAAGTTCTAACAAGATGGCCACCATCTTGCAATTATATCAAGAAACTTGTAAACTCATTTGACAAGGGCAGTAATATTCTACTAGGACTGGTTGCTAAAAATGGAATGGAAGAAGAACATGCAATACTATTAACTACTCGACAATGGCAGTAATAATCTAAAAGATTGATTGCCAAAAATAAAGTAAAAAAAAAATTATAACCTCACTCCTAACTGTCAATTGGCCCGGTTTTTTTTCCTGTTTAGTACTCGAAAAACAAAAGAATACCTCCTACAGGCCCGCCTCCCTTCCCCTCTCCTCTCCCTCTCACTCCCTTTCCCCAAACACAGGCTGGAAATGCACTTTCGACTCCTCTGGTCTTGTTAATAAGTGTCTATGGACGGTGATGATCACTTAACATCAGGTGACCCACCCAGGATCTCCCCATGTATAAAAATTGAAAAACCACTATAGATGTAAATTAAAAACCAGCTGATAAAAACAAAAGAATACCTCCTACAGTACTTAATTAGACAAGTAGACTTGAATTCCATTATCACATTGCTGACGTAACAATGTCCCCTTGACCTTACGGATCTTTTAATGTAATAAACTTAAGTTAATGTCACCGGGAACAATGTATTTCAGCTAACACTGATATGGGTCATGCGGCCGAGCCAACAACACTGTCATAGTGACCTAGACAAATAATAAATCATACAAGATTAGCGGTAGCTCGTGACCACATTCTTGTGGAAATACACGGTTTTAGTATTTATTGGGAAGTACGTGCTCATATGGATGAATTATATATAGGCTATAATCGGTATTATATGTTTGCAAGCTATATATTAAAGAAAAAGTGTGTGTGTACTTATGTACATGCGTTAGAAGTTATACTTCTTTGGCGTAACAAGATAAAAATCTTTACAAAAATTTTATCTTTCGCCTTATTCTACGTATGTAGAAAAAACGACACTAACAATAGAAAAAAAGGTATTTAATACATTGAAAGTTTTAATAGAAAAAATACAAAGAAACAAAATGTTGACTATAGCTAACTTCAGGGTGTCGGTTTTTAGTGACTGTGTGCGCGCGCATCTTAAAAATGTACTCTCATCATTTTTCCCTAACGCGCCAAAAGAAGTATAACTTCAAAAACGTTTTTTGTTACCTGTGTTTAATTTAAAATTTAAAAACTTAATGATATGTGGCCTAGATAATACTATGAAAAGTTTTCTATGTGTATCTACAAATAAAAAAAATATTAAAATGTCTAGTTGTAATGTCAAAATAACAGCTTTTTACTAAAAGGGCATGAAAGTATATACGATACTTATAACAAAAATCACATAGAACTATGAAACGGCTTACACTTACAACTAACAGTTAAGTAATTATATAAAAAAAAATATTTTTTTAAACTGTTGTCTGTCTATCTGTTTATTTGACTATTTTTGTCGGGATAAAAGAAGTATAACTTCAAAAACGTTTTTTGTTACCTGTTCTTAATTTAAAATTTAAAAACGTAATTATATGTGGCCTAGATAATAAATACTATGAAAAGTTTTCTATGTGTATCTACAAATAAAAAAAAATTAAAATGCCTAGTTGTAATATCAAAATAACAGCTTTTTACTAAAAGGGCATGAAAATATATATGATACTTATAACAAAACGGTGGTCGCCATTGTTTTTGGATTATACTATGTTTACCATCAGGCATAGTACAGTCATTTTGCAGTGCTACAATAAAATAAAAATACGCTACATTATCAGCAAGTAATGTGTGCTGTATCTTACTTTAAAATCCACATTAAAGGGAAATCGTGAACTAAAGCTAGCGTTATTATATGTAATGACATTATTGTGGAACCGATTTATCTAATTTCTCGTCTGAAAATAAAGGGACTGCGGTCTCTTAGGAAATGAGCAAAGCGATGTTTGTTTTGAGTTCGATTAATCTGTAAAGACGATATCCCTAACGTGTTGGATAAAGTTATGGAGGTTTGATCTAATTTACCTCGTATTACCTTTGATTTCAATGTTTATCTATTAACTAGCTTCTGCTCGCGACTTCGTTTACGTAGAACGTGAAAATATCTTTAAATAACACTTAAACGTTAACGTCAAAAATTCTTCATTGGTGTTCCACTCCTATTGGTCTTAGCGTGATGATATATAACTTTTTCTCGATAAATGAGCTATCTAAGACTGAAAGAATTTTTCAAATCGGACCAGTAGTTCCTGAGATTAGCCCGTTTAAGCAAATAAATACCACCCTCTCATAGAAAACCTACGTGAAGAAACAGTGCTTGCATTGTTGCGTTTCGTTCGGTCAGTGATAGTGCCGGAGGTAGACCTCCCCTCCCCTTCCCTCTCCTCTCCCCCTCCCTCTCCCTCCCTCCACTTACCCCAAAGGCCGGCAACGTACGCTCGATTCCCCTGGTGTTGTTAGTGTCCATGGACGGTGGTGATCACTTAACATCAGGTAACCCACCTGTTCAGTTGCCTGCTATGACATTAAAAAAAAAAGCTTTATAATATTAGTATAGAACTATAGAGTACTTATTAATTGAATAACGTTTCTAATATTGTGCACAGGTTTAAGTAAACATCATGCGGTGTTATTACAAAAAAGTTAAATACGTATTGAATACTCGCTTTAATAAGGTTTCGAATTAAATGTGACGCGGTCGCTGAATGTTCGCCATATTGCTCTTTTGTCTCACTTTAGTTACGTTAGGTTAGACTCGGAGGATAACGCGAACTTGCCTCGGGCGAGCGCGGTGCATTTAATTCGAAACCTTTTGAAAGCAAGTATTCAACACGTATTTAACCTTTTTGTATGTTTTATGGTCTAATTTCGCCCACTAAACAATCACTACACTTAAATGCTATTTTTCCCTAATTCCGTATATATGTAAAACACAATATTGCAAAAGCAGCAGTTACCTTCTTTAACATCAGTTATTTAGCATGTTCCTACGTTTTAAATTTAAAAAATAGGGACGTATTGGTATCAATTAACGCAATATAGAAAAATATCTAATGTAATTAACTCTCAAGCAAATTATTTTATGAATACCCAACAAACTCCACTGATGGAATAAATTTTCGAGTTAAATAAACTTTTGTGAAAAGGTTATTCCGATTTCAATGAAATTCGTGATGAGAGCGCACCGTCGAATTAACCGCAATTGGACCGTAATTATCATTTATTGAGTATTCTGTATATAAATCGCTCTTTCCACATCAATAGATACGAATTAGTTTCGTAAATGATTTCTATACATATAAACAAAATTATCACCGTCGTCTATAGACACTAGCATCACCAGGGGAGTCGCGGCTTTTAAAGGAGGTGGGCCGGAGGCGTTTTCAATGACCGAAAGAAACGCAACAATGCAAGCACTGTTACTTCACGTCGGTGTTTCTGTGAGAGGGTAGTACCCCGGGCGAGCCGACTCATTCATGCTGAAAACAGTAATAGCTTCAGCGGGGCTCTACCAATTCCTTAAAAGACTCCGCACGATTTCTCAAACAAACCGTGTCCTGACAAATTATATACACACCAATAAATTAATTACTTAAGTAGGTGCTTGTAGCTCGGCAAAATGATTGTACTATGCCCGATAGTAAGCACAGCCGACTCATTCATATTGAAACCCGTAACAGCTTCAGCGAGGCTCTACCACCTACAAAGTTTCTGTCGTATGTACAGGCTAACCTTAAGCCGTGGTAGTCGAGTGGTTTGACCGATGTAATCCAATCCAATGTCCACAGGTTCGATGTTACGATGAATTTGTGAGAATTCGCCGATATATACCAATTTAAATTGGTAACACTATCAGCTGACGGTGAAAGCAAACTTCGTGAGGAAACCTGGACCTGAGAAATATTCTTGTGGTACCGCCTTATATGGAATAATTAGGACTGTGTATTCCTCAAAGTTTGAAATTACCAAAAGGTCGTGGGCTGGCTAAAAGGCGTGGTGATTATGGGCCATATCTTCGTTTGGGAACAGGCCTAAGGTCCTGCAGTGGGTTCCTTACAGATAGCAAGTAATGATTGAAACTCGTGATATTTTTTTTTTATCTGCTCGCATTAATCTCTTGTTCTATAAGTCTGAATAATAGCCAATTTTAGGATAAAGGAAGATTATAGGTTGCCTACCATAACTCTAAGGCTTATAGCTCTTAGGTGAGAAGTACCTAATTGTCATACAAATTGTAGAGCAGAAAGTACACTAAACGAGAATACCATATACTGCTTGCCTCAATCACCTATGTGACTCCTCGCGAAGCAGTCATGCGTTGCACACAATGTTTTTACCCTTTGTCCTTCTTTGAACTGTTGAGAACACCTATTCAAATTTTTACAATGATTGATTTGTTCCGGGAAGTTTGTCCCCATTTTTCGCGTAAGAATTTGAAAATTCATAGAGTATATGCTGATTAATGCCCATCATTTAAATTTTCTTGCCCACCTTTTTACAGAAAGTCATGAAAGATTACGTGGGCCAGCGTCCGACAAAAAATAAAAAAAGCCCAAGGATTCTTGAAGTATGTTGTTTTCCCTCATTTTCCAAAAAGGGATGGGCAAACGACATACTTCAATAATCCCCCTTGAGATTTTAGACTATTCAAAACTCACTTTACTATTTATAATATTAAGTAAGGATATATGTAATTTCAATTATGAATATGTTATAAATTAAATAATCAAATAAAATAATTTCAAATGAATCCATTAAAATAGAGACTGTATATAATATTCAATTACTAAGAATTACTGACAAAAGTGAACGAAATTTATATTGAGAATAACCATTTCCATTTTTTTCTTAACGTTTCTTAATAATAATAATGGCTTCGAAGAAAATATCAACCTTGTAGTGCTTTCAAACATTATATTATTGGAAAAGATTATTTATATTTATATTTAGTTTTTCTCAGTTGTTACACTAATCACGTATAGGGTCGATGCAGTCAGGATTGCCAATAAACACTTCGTAGATACTGTTACTATTCATTTGGCCAGAGCTTCGCCTTACAATAACTTCCACATAGGAGTGCGTCCAGATCAGCGACATCTTGCCCTTTATATGCCGAACTCCCACCAATGTAGTCTCACACCGGGGTGAATAATGAACAGTCGATAACTTCCACCAATAGTCATTAGTAACACCCCCGATAAAGTCAATAGCGCGGTATCGCAGGTCAATAGTGGTTCCCCGGGTGGCGTTGTAGTCTCGCCTCTCGGGT
>MU159219.1:48433-60644 GCA_015888305.1 Antheraea pernyi | reverse complement strand
ATACAGTCGAGCATAGCAACCGCCTTCACAACCTATTTTGAAGACTTTTATTGACAGATGTCAAAATGTCTTTTTTATTTTCATGTGTGTATATGTTGTGTAAAATTGAAGCATTAGTGTGAGTAATGCATATTTTAATGTACTTCTAATGCATTTTATATAAAATAAATAGCTTTCTGCACTTCTCCTCCATATAAACTTTAACTATGCCAAATTTCACGTTCATCCGTTCGCCCAATTCCGTTAAAAAGGGATACAAAGTTTAGGCTTCACGTATTAATATATAAGATATCGCGTGATCGCCATTAAATCTATACAATACAGAGACGTGTTTTTATTTAAACTATTTTGTTACTGAGCAGCTTATCTAACCGAACACTAAAGTATAATTAATTCAAAATGGCTGCGGTTTCTTAACAGTGCTGTGTTAGACATCTTTGGTTAAGATAAATAAAATTAACAGGCTTAATTAATTAATTCATAACCATCCAAACACGGCGTTTTTTTTATTATAATTATTAATTACATATTTTTCGTATTAAAAATAAAAACATTTCTTTGTTACTGACAATAGATTTTTTTTTATTTCATAAGAGGCAAACGGACAGGGTCACCTGATGTTAAGTGATCACCACCGTCCATAGACACTTGCAACACCAGGGGATTCGCAAGTGCGTTGCCAGCCTGTGTTGGAGGGGGGGAAGGGAAGGGGAGAAGAGGACGGGGAAGGGAGGTGTGCCTCCGGCGCTCTCACTGACCGAACGAAACGCAGCAATGCAAGCATTGTTACTTCACGTCAGTTTCCTGTGAGAGGGTGGTAGCACGCCGGGCGAGCCGACCCATTCATGCTGAAACCAGTAATAGCTTCAGCGTGACTCTGCCACCTTTCTTTATAGGTGGTGAATGAAATTTAATCAGACGTAATTATGTTCTCATTTGAATTATGTAGGTGCTAGCTGTTTCTCGCGACTTCATTAACGTGGTCTCCAATTTAATATTATAATATTTTCCAAAAAGTGTGCACTATTCTCGAACACTAAATACGTATCGCTATTAGAATATATAATGTATACTGATTGTCTTTAAAAATTAAGAAAGGAAAATACGTTAGTTAAATTATTTCAATACTTTCATGTGCTCTGTGTACAGCAACTCACCAAAATATCATGCATAAAAGGCAAACAAAGAAGACGCTTACCCTAGAGAAGTAATGAGTTCTCAAGTGCAACTATGTATCATAGCAATAAATAAATGGCATCAGATTTGTAATTTGCAGATTTAGCTAGCAAGACACATTTTTTTTAAAGTCTTACCACTATGCGTTGTTTTACCCTAAGTTTTCCTTCACAGAAGTCTTCATCTGATTTAATGATTCGAACCAATCCCGATCAATGATCCAATCTTACTTGAATATCATTTTTATATATATGAAAAAAGATATTCAATAACAGAGGGGAACTCTTTAAAAAAAATTGTAGCACGGCAAAATGACTGCACTATTCACAGTACAATCCAAAAACAATGGCGACCACCGAGTAACACAATCCATCGCCGGTCGCCGCTGTCATGCCGGCCTACTAAAACCTGGATATGCGCAGGCTGATCACGGGCCTTTTCGCCATATACATGGTGTTTGCGACCCAGTCAGGCTGTAAAACCCTACCATACTGCTATGGCCATTGCCTCGTTCGTTATTCAGCAGGGTGCACCACGTGCAGGTGAGGTTGGCTTGGCTGTCTCAAGTCTTACGATGTTATTCGACACCCCTTCCACTCCAATCCCCAACTCTTTATTACTAGATAAATATTCAATTTTAATATACTGTGACGGTATCTAATACATATATATTTATGTTTTATCGCTTATACAATACAGTTGTGTCTTGGTTTAGCAAGCTATATTATTAAAATCACTAAAATGTTTAATATTGTCAAATCTAATGAGCAACTTATATATAGGTAACTTGAACAAAAAACGTAGTAGAATATGATTAATGATGCTCTTTTTAATCATTGTTACGTTATAATTAATTCAATATTCGTGTTATATACCTGTTTATATTTAATTTTCAATAAATGATATGTGTTAAATATTTAATATAAATATTTACTTTAAGTATAATTTATTGAAAAACCTCTTTATTTTAATTGAAATTTGTTAAAATATATTCGCTTTTCATTTGAGGGATTTTCGACTTGCCCGTTGATAATTAAAAAGCTCTCTCTATAAAATATTTTTCAAAAGCACACTTGAATTTAATTTTGAAATTTCAGTTAAAACGCCGCAACAAAGTGATTTGAATTACCTAATTATCAAAAAACATGATTTTAAGTTAAATTTCTTCTTATATGTAATCCTGAATTCAATATTCGATTAAGTCAACGTTTTCTGAAATATCTCTAGGTATAATTTAAAAACTTGGTTAGTTTTTAAAACAATAAAAATATTATGTTTATATAGGTATCTTAAAATATTTATTTAATCTCAAGGCTGATTTTTTACCATCCAGATCGCAAAATGGCGGATCATATTTTTAAATATCTAGCCAGTTTAAAAAAAACTATAATTTTACAATACATAATTTGTTATTGTTTAAGTTTTAAAAAATTGTAATAAATACGGTTTTTTTTTAACTTATGCTAGCAACAGTCTGATGACCAGTGCATCATAAGTCCTATATTCGTTTGTATGCAGTTTAATCCCTTCTGGTTGTATACAGTCCAGAGATTAATGGAATTGAAAAATAACGCACTAATTACTCTATTACGAATAAAGAGGGCAATTTTTTTATTGTATATATTTTAAAATGTTTATCTTTTAGCATACTTTGTAGTTTAAACACCTTATTCTACATATAAGTTCATAGTTAGTGTAAAGCTTACTAATGGACCTAGATATTGAAGGTATCACACCTTAAAAATGTATTATATATATATATATATATATAATGCGTCGTGGTGATTATGCCCATACACCTTCATTCAGTAAGAGATCTATGGCTCTGGTATGGTATAGCGGTGGTAGTTTTGACGTTTATAATTGCTTTCTTTGAGCCTAAATTGAATAAAGAATTTTTGATTTTGATTTTGGTTATACAGTGGGCCTCGTGTAGGTTAATGTGATGATGGCATTTTTTGATTAAAAAGGCGTTACTTTGCGGAAATCCATCATTAAAGATTATAGTGGACGCTGCTTTGCAGTTCTGCCTGAAATTGATTGAACACTACGTCTAACTGCAACATGACCTTACGTACATATCACCATCATCATTACCCTTATCCCACTTAAGTAGGGTCGGCACAACATGTTTTCTTTTTCCACTCTCTCCTATCAAATGTCATTTCAGTATTCACACCTTTTACGCACATATCATTTTTCACGCAGTCCATCCATACCTTTTTCGGTCTTCCTCTACTCGTATATCCGTCCACAAACATACTCAACACTTTTCTAGTTACATGGTTCTCATCTCTCCTCATGACATGCACATACCATGCTAACCTATTACTCCTCAAGTTATCTGTCACTGGTGCTATTTTCAAACTTCCTCTGATATACTCATTCTTAATTTTATCCATTTTAGTCACACCTTAACATTCGCATCTCTGGCACATGTAATTTTCTCTCATTCGTCTCTTTCGTAGCCCAGTTCTCAGATGCATACAGCATGACTGGTCTTATCATAGCTTTATAAACCTTCCCCATTTTAAAGATTATTAAATACATTATTGAATCTTTAAAGAAATGTGAAAAATGTGGCAAATAAAATGTAATACCAGGTACAAATATAACGATACAAATTACCCGAAACATCGCATCTCTCTTCAGAAACACGCTCTACAAATTAATGTACACAGATTTGTCACCGAAAATAGAAACGAGAAAAATGTTTTATAGCTCTAACATCCATTGTACGTCGTAAAAATAATCATTATGAAGCAAATAGAGTCGTTGTAACGTCACTGCATCCATTTAGGGAACGTAAGTCTTTTTAAGGGACACGTCATACAGCTAAAGATAGACCAACGAAGCGAGACTTAAATCATTACATACCATGAAACACAGTCCTCTGCCGCGTCTGTCTGTCTGTTCGCGATAAACTCAAATACTACTAAACGGATTATCATGCGGAAAATTGAGTAATCACCATGATTATAACACTAGTGACGTCGGCCCAGCTGACGTCACGCTTTTTAAAAATACTATTGAGGGTCCTCCTCCGTCATACATAACATTTTTTTTTTATTATTACAACATAATAGACACATAAAGCTACATTCGTTTTTAGTGGTTCCACAGAGAGAGGCGTCACTTACAGACGTCGCTATCGTTCACATACTGAACCACCCTGTAATAACCTTTATGTATTAAGACCCGCTTGACATAACACTTGAACCTACTATCGGGCAGATATATAGATATTATATAATACAGATATTATATGTATAGATATATTTAAATTTTATTTAGTTCATGAACGATAATAACTATTCTTCTACTTATGTAATATGTGCATTCAACGTACACAAATTTGGTTAACGTGAGATCAGCTTAAGTCTTATATCAAATGTTGTCTTGCTTCTTTACAATAGAATAAATAATTATTCATGAGATGTACAAAGAACAATACACATTTGTTTGTATTCAAGGTTTTAGGTTAATCTTTATAAAGTAAACTTCATACGTATTTGTATCGATTTAAATGTGGATTTATATAAAACATATGGAAATGAATAGAAATTGTACAATAAAACGAACATTTATTGTTACGTAACAATAAATTCCTTTATTGAGAATATTATTAAAAAAATCCACTGGAAAGAACAGGGACAAAACAGATATTTTAAAGTTTTAATGGTAATAGTCACTAACGTAGTTACAGGTAATACCAGTTAGTACAGTCCCCGCCAATCTTTTTGACCACTCTAAATATATTATACATGCGTATAATACTAAGTTAGATATAAATACATGTTATATTGTGTGTATAAAATCAAGACATTAAAATAATAAATAAATGCCAATTTTAAATTCTTATAATAATATTTTAACTTTTTTTCGTCATTGGAGGCAAACGGACAGGTGGGTCACCTGATGTTAAGTGATCACCACCGTTCATAGACACTTGCAACACCAGGGCAGTCGCAAGAGGGAAGGTGAGGGGAGGTGGGTCTCCGGCGCTTTCACTAACCGAACGAAACGCAACAATGCAGGCACTGTTACTTCACGTCGGTTTTCTGTGAGAGGGTGGTACTACCCGGGCGAGCCGACCCATTCATGTTGAAACCATTAATAGCTTCAGCGTAGCTCTACCACCAAAACAATGTTATATGTTAAACTTTTGACTGTATTATGAGCAAGCTCGTACTAACGGCTATATTCAGAGCGATTGACGAAGATTGACGAGTACTGTATTTAATTATTACTATGCGATTCAGATAAAAAGATAATTGCCATCTTGATTCGAATCTCGTATGCAAAAGAACAACGTGTACAAAAGCATAATTTGTAATATATGGCTAACCGAACACTAAAGTATAATTATTCTAAAATGGCTGCGGTTTCTTAACAGTGCTGTGTTAGACATATTTGTTTAAGATAAATAAAATTAACAAACTTAATTAATTAATTCATAACCATCCAAACACGACGTTTAACTTTTTAGTATAATTATTAATTTCATACGTATAAAAAAAAACATTTCTTTGTCACTGGTAATACAACTTTTATAGGTATGAATGAAATTGACGCAGACGTAATTATGTTCTCATTTGAAATGTGTAGTGCTAGCTGTTACTCGCGACTTCTTTAACATGGTCTTCAATTTAATCTATTCTATATCTATGCATATAATAAAAATGTAATGTCTGTATTTAATATCAAAATTATTATTTTTTTACTACTTGGGTACGAAAGTATACACGCTACTGATAACAAAAACGTATTTTTTTTAATTTTTGTCTGTCTGTCCGTTTGTTCCGGGTAATCTCCGAAACGGCTTGACCGATTTTGACAGGAATTTCACTGACACATAGCTGAAATTACAGCGGGCTTCTTAGGCTACTCTAAATTATACTAGGTATTAACCGCGGCTTCTTCTGCAATGCTATTCTCAAAACGATTAGACCAATTTTCACCAAACTTTCACTGACGGATAGGCGATCTTATAAAAAGTAATTTAACTCATTTTAGTTTATACTAGCTGTTAACCGTGACTTCACCCGCAGTACTATCTTCAAAACGGTTCGATTGATCTTCAGATAACTTTTACTGGCAGATAGATGACTTCATATAAAGTAATTTAGGCAGTTTTAGTTTATACTAGCTGTTAACCGTAGCTTTGCCCACAGTGCTTTCTCCAAAACGATTAGACCGATCTTCAGATAACTTTCACTGGCAGATAGCTGACTTCATAAAAAGTAATTTAGGCACTTTTAGTTTATACTAGCTGTTAACCGTGGCTTCGCCCACAGTGCTTGCTCCAAAACGGTTAGATCGATTTTCATGGGACTTTCACTGGCAGATAGCGGACCTTACAAAAAGTAATTTAATTTATTTTAATATAGACTAGCTGTTAATTGTGACTTCGCCCGCCGTGCTGTCACCAAAACGGTTACATCGACTTTCACGGGATTTTCACTGGTAGATAGCGAACCTAATAAGAAGTAATTGAGGTTATTCTATTTTAGACTAGCTGTTACCCGCGACTTTGTGTGCATGAAATTTAGCAAAATTTCAACTCATTCTTTATTTTTAATAAGATAAATAATTATCAGCTTATTGTTTACAATTGGACATTATAATTATTAATAACATTAATGATATAGGGGTCTTCCTAATAAGATCTTAGATTATAAAAACGTATTACGTAAAGTGTTCCATAATACAATTTCTTGCGGAACAGACAATCGTTTATTTTTTGTATACTCACAAAATCTTAAGAATAATATTTTAAGTTATTGTTTCGTTAGTTCCTTATAAAGTGTAAGTGAACACTGAGGTAGTTATATGGTTGGTTAAGGTTTCAAATGTGTTGCTGATGACAAACTTCATTTGGCACGCTTTATGTATTTATATATCTACTGTACACATTACATGTTACTTTTAGTGGCATGCGCGTCGTACTTACAATTGTGTTTAAAGAGCGTTTCTGTAATTGTACATAGTCTCACAATTCTATAATATGATTTTAAAAAACGCGTGCGGAGCTGCGGGTACAGCTAGTATTATAATATTTTCTATAAAATGTGCACTGTTCTCGCACACTAAATGCTTATCGCTATTATAATATATAAAGTATACTGATTGTCTTTAAGAAGAAAGAAAGAAAAATACGTTAGTTAAATTATTTCAATACTTTCATGTGCTCTGTGTACAGCAACTCACCAAAATATCATGCATAAAAGGCAAACAAAGAAGACGCTTACCCTAGAGAAGTAATGAGTCCTCAAGTGCAACTATGTATCATAGCAATAAATAAATGGCATCAGATTTGTAATTTGCAGATTTAGCTAGCAAGACACATTTTTTTTAAAGTCTTACCACTATGCGTTGTTTTACCCTAAGTTTTCCTTCACAGAAATCTTCATCTGATTTAATGATTCGAACCAATCCCGATCAATGATCCAATCTTACTTGAATATCATTTTTATATATATGAATTACAGAGGGGAACTCTTTAAAAAAAAATTGTAGCACGGCAAAATAACTGCACTATTCCTGATGGTAAGCACAGTACAATCCATCGCCGGTCGCCGCTGTCATGCCGGCCTGCGAAAAGCTGGATATGCACAGGCTGATCACGGGCTTTTTCGCCATATATATGGTGGTTGCGACCCAGTCAGGCTGTAAAACCCTACCATCCCGCTATGGTCATTGCCTCGTTCGTTATTCAGCAGGGTGCACCACGTGCAAGTGAGGTTGGCTTGGGTGTCTCAAGTCTTAGATGTTATTCGACACCCCTTATACTCCAATCTCCAAATCTTTATTACTAGATAAATATTCAATTTTAGTATACTGTGACGTCATCTAATACATAATATATTTATGTTTTATCGCTTATACGATACAGTTATGTCTTGGTTTTTGCAAGATACATTATGAATATCACTAAAATAATGTTTAATATTGTCAAATCTCATGAGCAATTTATATATAGGTAAGTTGAACAAAAAACGTAGTAGAATATGATTAATTATGTTCTTTTTAATCATTGGCGAGAAAAACTGGAGAATGTTGGTTTGAAAATCAGTAGACTAAAAACTGAACATTTGTTTTGCGACTTCGGTGGTCCATCCAGCTTTTCTCCTATAGCTTTAAATGGTATAGCCTTACCAACCTGCTCTGATTTCCGGTATCTCGGTTCTCTGATCCAAAACGATGGTTGCATAGACAAGGACGTGAGGAATAGGATAAATGCAGGGTGGATGAAATGGCGAAAGGTGTCTGGTGTCGCTTGTGACCCACGAATGCCCTTGAAACTCAAAGGGAAGGTGTATAAAACTATTATAAGACCAGTAATGTTGTACGCATCTGAGTGCTGGGCGACGAGAGAGACGGATGAGAGAAAACTACATGTGGCAGAGATGCGAATGTTAAGGTGGATGTGTGGTGTAACTAGAATGGATAAGATTAGGAATGAATATATCAGAGGAAGTTTGAAAATAGCACCAGTAACAGACAAGTTAAGGAGTAATAGGTTAGCATGGTATGGGCATGTTATGAGGAGAGATGAAGACCATGTAACTAGAAAAGCTTTGAGTATGACGGTCGATGGATATAAGAGTAGAGGAAGACCGAAAAAAGGATGGATGGATTGTGTGAAAAATGATATGTGTGTGAAAGGTGTGTTGACTGAGATGACATCTGATAGGCGAGCGTGGAAAAGGAAAACATGTTGTGCCGACCCTACTTAGGTGGGATAAGGGTAAGAAGATGATGATGTTCTTTTTAATCATTGTTACGTTATGATTGATTCAATATTCGTGTTATATACCTGTTTATATTTAATTTTTAATAAATGATATGTGTAAAATATTTAATATAAATATTTACTTAAAATATAATTCATTGAAAAACCTCTTTATTTTAATTGGAATTTGTTAAAATATATTCTCTTTTCGCATGCATTTGAGGGATTTTCGACTTGCCATTGGATAATTTAAAAGCTCTCTCTATAAAATATTTTTCAAAAGCACACTTGAATTTAATTTTGAAATTTCAGTTAAAACGCCGCAACAAAGTGATTTGAATGAATTATCAAAAAACATGATTTTAAGTTAAATTTCTTCTTATATATGTAATCCTGAATTCAATATTCGATTAAGTCAACGTTTTCTGAAATATCTCTAGGTATAATCTAAAAACTTAGGTTTTAATTTTTTTTATGTATAGGTATCTTAATATATTTATTTAACCTCTAGGCTGATTTATTACCATCCAGATCTGAAAGTGGTGGATCATATATTTAAATATCTAGAGCTTCAGCGTAGCTCTACCACCTACAAAATATTACCACCGTTTATCTCCATAAATAGATCTGTGGATTTCTCGGAGTTTGTAACCGCCAATGCGTCGTGGTGACTATGCCCATACTCCTTCTTTCATAAAGAGATCTATGACTCTGGTATGGTATAGCAGTAGTAGTTTTTACGTTCATAATCGCTTTCTTTGGGCCTAAACTGAATAAAGAATTTTTGATTTTGGTTATACTGTGGGCCTCATGTAGGTTAATGTGATGATGGCGTTTTTTGATTTAAAAAGGCGTTACTTTGCGGAAATCCATCATTAAGGATTATAGTGGACGCTGCTTTGCACTTCTGCCTGAAATTGATTGAACACTACGTCTAACTGCAACATGACCTTACGTACATATCACCATCATCATTACCCTTATCCCACTTAAGTAGGGTCGGCACAACATGTTTTCTTTTTCCACTATCTCCTATCCAATGTCATTTCAGTATTCACACCTTTTACGCACATATCATTTTTCACGCAGTCCATCCATACCTTTTTCGGTCTTCCTCTACTCGTATATCCGTCCACAAACATACTCAACACTTTTCTAGTTACATGGTTTTCATCTCTCCTCACGACATGCCCATAACATGCTAACCTATTACTCCTCAACTTATCTGTCACTGGTGCTATTTTCAAACTTCCTCTGATATACTCGTTCTTAATTTTATCCATTCTAGTCACACCACACATCCACCTTAACATTCGCATCTCTGCCACATGTAATTTTCTCTCATCCGTCTCTTTCGTAGCCCAGCACTCAGATGCATACAGCATGACTGGTCTTATCATAGCTTTATAAACCTTCCCCATTTTAAAGATTATTAAATACATTATTGAATCTTTAAAGAAATGTGAAAAATGTGGCAAATAAAATGTAATACCAGGTACAAATATAACGATACAAATTACCCGAAACATCGCATCTCTCTTCAGAAACACGCTCTACAAATTAATGTACACAGATTTGTCACCGAAAATAGAAACGAGAAAAATGTTTTATAGCTCTAACATCCATTGTACGTCGTAAAAATAATCATTATGAAGCAAATAGAGTCGTTGTAACGTCACTGCATCCATTTAGGGAACGTAAGTCTTTTTAAGGGACACGTCATACAGCTAAAGATAGACCAACGAAGCGAGACTTAAATCATTACATACCATGAAACACAGTCCTCTGCCGCGTCTGTCTGTCTGTTCGCGATAAACTCAAATACTACTAAACGGATTATCATGCGGTTTTCACCAGTAGATTAAGTGATTCACGAGGAAGGTTTTGGTATATAATTTCTCAAGGATTTTTTTTAATCAGGCCCGGATAATATCTGCTGTGCCCGGTAGTTTTAATATATAAAAACTTATAACCAACGGCTATCGTTTTTTTTAAATCATAGGTGGCAAACGAACAGGTGGGTCATCTGATGTTAAGTGATAACCACCGTCCATAGACACCTGCAACACCAGGGGAGTAGCAAATGCGTTGCCAGCGTGTGGTGGGGGGAGGAATGTGGGTATTTCATACCAGGTACAGACGCATCACCTTAATGGTATTCCATAAAATAAATAATAGTTTAAAAAAACACGCTTTCATAAAAAATACATTTATCATTTTTTTTTTTATTGTAGCTCGGCAAAGTGACTGTACTGTGCCTGATGGTAAGCACTGTACAATCCAAAAACAATGGCGACCATCGAGAGACATACTATCCATCGCTGGTCGCCGCTGTCATACCGGCCTGCGTGACTTGACGTGACCTATTCTTGTCACTTTTTACAAAAATATACATTTATTTCTAATTTACACTATTCTTAATCCAAATTTATTAAATTTTATTTTCTGTTTTTTAGTTGGATTTTTTATGAAAGCGTGTTTTTTTTAACTATTATTTATTTTACATTTTTTAGTTAAATTTCCATTTCAATTAATTTTTTTGACAGGTGTGCAAAGTTTGCATTAAATCTGATCGTTCAAAGTAGGACAAAATCGAGCTCAAATGGGTCGGTTACAAACTTACATACATACAGGTGAAGCTAATAAAAGCGTGTTAAAAATATGTTATTTTATAAAAATACAAATAACGTAGATTTAATTATTAGTCATTCGTCATGTGTAGTTATAATAGTGAAAAAAAAAATAGAAACATGACATCGTCCATAAAACATTGTAAGTCATCGCTTTAAATGTAAACTAACTACCCATTAATATCACAAAAGGAGTTCAAATTGTTAGACGAGAATGATAACTATCGTATTTTATAATTAAAAGTAACGTGACTGTCATACTAATTGCGATAGTCAGTAAAAATAATTAGTAATTTTTATAAAACGCTACTTTAGCGGTGACACTTCCAGAGTGGACGCTATAGTCGACCGTCGAGCGTAGCGTCCCGTCCGGTTTTTTTTTTTTTTCGAACTGACTACGCTATTGACCAAGCAAGGTCTTAACAGCTTCACCGGACTACTAAGGCGAGCGCTTAAGGCACTCAGCCGATTTTATTTTGACAACTAGCTCAAGGGTGCGCGGCACACCTCGGCTTTGGCTGTTGCCTGATACATACAATTCGCGACCTATCTGAGCTAACCTAAGCTAAGCTAACTATTCATACATATATGAATTGTTGAAACATATATGTGTACCAAGCATACATACCTCAACAAATCCTATATATATTTCGTATGGGATAATATTCTA
>MU159219.1:17570-48162 GCA_015888305.1 Antheraea pernyi | reverse complement strand
GAGAGGGGAGGGGAGGTGGGTCTCCGGCGCTCTCACTGACCGAACGAAACGCAACAATGCAAGCACTGTTACTTCACGTCGGTTTTCTATGAGAGGGTGGTACTACCCCGGGCGAGCCGACCCATTCATGCTGAAACCAGTAATAGTTTCAGCGTGGCTCTACCACCATTAAAAACCATTTTACACTATAGGACTTATTTTACATCCAAAAATTGTTTTTTTTTTAACGAACTTACTACGCTATTGACCTAGCAAGGTCTTAACAGCTTCACCGGACTACATCCACTCCAAAAATTGACTGCATGGCCTATTTATACATAACTAGTAGTCGAAATATGACCATAATTCATTATTAAATTCAATAAGACAAAAAAGAATAAAAACTATATCCGAGGAAGATAAATTATTTATCAATTAATTATTAATGTATATTATGAATTTACATATTATATATTATACTAGAATCTGCCCGCGACTTCGTTCGTGTGGAATAGTTACTTTGGGCTAACGCCATAGAATTATGAAACCGCTTACTCGCAGGTTTCTTAGTCTATGGCTAACGCTACCACGCAGCGGAAGCTCTCAAGAGCTATTGAATAATGAGCTATTTAAAACTGAAAAATATTTTTTCAAATCCGATCAATAGTTCCTGAGATTAATGCGTTCCAGCAAACAAATTCTTCAGCTTTTTAATATTCATAAGTATAGATTAGTCTAGTATAGAATATAGATAAAAAAAATCAATAACAATATAACTCGTATATTGCGTTCACAGAACACCACGATACTGTAAAAGAAATCTCGACACGTTATTATCATGAAAGGAAATTTTCCCTGGTAATTCTATACGCTGGAAATGTAGGCTGCAATTTCCCGTGATGTATTGTATAGTAACACACCTATACACCGTTGAAAGCCTTAACCGGATTCTATAGAAATCGATTTATATGAGACCATGACTTGGATTTTGATTAGTTGTAATTAAAAATACAACCGTTTTACCTTACAATAGAATTCATATTAATTTAAGGTTGCATTTGGGGTGTAAGGGGTGTCGAATAACATCATAAGACTTGAGACACCCAAGCCAACCTCACCTGCACGTGGTGCACCCTGCTGAATAACGAACGAGGCAATGGCGTAAGCGGGGTGGTAGGGTTTTACAGCCTGACTGGGTCGCAACCACCATGTATACGGCGAAGAAACCCGTCATAGTGATTCGCCTCTGCGTGTCGCGTTTCGGAATCAGCCTGTGCATACCCAGCTTTTTGCAGGCCGGCATGACAGCGGCGACCAGCAATGGATAGTGTGTCACTCGGTGGTCGCGATTGTTTTTGGACTGTACTGTGCTGACCATCAGGCATGGTGCAGTCATTTTTCCGTGCTATTATATTTAAAAAAAACTCCTAACTCCTTAAAAAAACCCCTAACTAATATAATATTATAAGCTAGCGACCCGCCCCGCTTCGCACGAGTGCCATCTAGATATATATTTTAATGAAGTATTGTTAAGGGCAGTTTTGATCTATATGACATGTACAAGCTATGTAACGTATTTAATTGGATAAGGAATAATACTGTATTGTATAAAATATCTTGATAAATAACACACAATTATTTAAAAAAAAAATTGTTACAGTGGGTTATCCTTTAGAGATAAATATATACAATTCCGTAGTACATTATTTCGATCTATCTCGTAAGGTTTAGTCAGCGTTTGCGATTTAAGCGCACAAACGTATGTTTGTTAGGACATCACATTACAAATCTTTATATTTTTCGGCTTTACTATATTATAATATATATGTATTATACATAGAAACCTTCCTCTTGAATCACTCTATCTATTGCTATTATTAAAATGCGTTGAATAGTTAAAGAATCTAAGGGAACACAACGGAAGCGACTTCATTTTGTACTATGTAAAGATTGCGAAAATGAGTTTGTTTGTTACGTTTTCATACATCATCTGCTCAACCAATGATCATGAAATTTTTCACACACATTATCAGGTATACATGAAGGCATAGCTCAAGTCTACATTAACACGAGCGAAGTCATGGGTAAAATATAGTTAGGAAATAATAAAATACTTTCTTACCATTGTAGTCGTGTTTTAACAACCATAAGTGGATTCTAATTTTAACTGAATAAATTATTCTTAAATTTTATTATTGACTATCTATGTCCGCGACTCCGTCCGCGTGGATCGTAATGTATAAAACAGTTACTAATTAAATTCTCTGAATGGATTAAGTCCATTTACTTATCTACTTTTCTCTCGTACTTTTTTTTTATATTATAGGAGGCAAACGAACAGACGGGTCACCCGATGGTAAGTATGATGGTAAGATGGTAAGATCACCGCCGTCCACTTAAGTCGCGTCTACAATAAAATTACAAAAACTTTTGATAGGTTGAACCGATTTTAATGAAACCAAAACTAAATGTTACTCGAGGATATGCTTTATGATTGATTACTCGAGATTTTATCATAAACATAGTACTTTAGCAGTGAGGCAGGTTCAAACAGACAGACAGAAAAAATAAAAAATAAATATTGAATTGTATTTTATCACTTATTCCATGACTTATGCCTGCAACACTATACTTTATAGAAATCTAAAAAGTACATAGACACGTTAGATTTTCATTCTTGATATACGTATAGACTAGTTACACTTGTGAAGTAGCTCGCGTCTTTTCTTTGTTTTCTGGTAACGTGAACGCAAAATTTTATTATGAGTATTTAAAGCATAAAACCGTGATAGACCAACTCACATTCGTATTTATAACATTAGTTATTACAAAAAAACATTACAAAAAAAAATTACCGCCTTCGATGTGATTATTGAAAAATAACGGAATTATTAAATTACCCAATTGAATAAAAAATATTGATAATCGCGCTACCTTCGCTTAAAATAAAATAGCTCATTTTAGGCGAATAAAAAACCTAAATTACGTTTTATGAGGTCTGCTCTCTACTAGTGAATATCCCGTGAAAATAGGTTCAACCATTTTGGAAATAGCAATGCTGACGAAGCCGCGGACAAATAAAGTAGAATGTCAATGCCAACCTAAATTCATATCATCTGTATACAAAGTTTATGTCCATTCTCGTGTCCCATGATGTATATCTGTGTAGTAATACATATATATTACCTGCAATTACCTGCAACAAATTTGAAATGTAGGTTGACATCGACTTCAAATATATTATTATATAGTAATAAAAAAAGCGAATATCAATATTTTTTTATTTAATTGGGTAATTTTATTATTCAGTTATTTTTAGTACCTTATTAGTTTTTCACATCGAAGGTGGATAATTTTTTTTGTAAAAAAAAATTATTTCACCATTTTTAGTGTCCATAAATATACCTGGTTTCTAATGGGTATAATAAATCGGTTCCAATTTCATAAAAATATGTAGAGACGAAGTGGGTGAAATTCAAATAAAAAAAATCATTAAAATCGGTTCATAATTGGCGGATATATCGATTAACATACATTTAAAAAAAACGTACAATCGAACGTAGTGACCTCCTCCTTTTTCGAAGTCGGTTAAAAAAGTCTATCACAGAATCTATGTACCTAATGACTGTGAGTACAGTGGGTTGTGTTGTTGGGTGTGGTGTGGTGTGTGTTGTTATTTGATAATTATTCCATCATTATATTGCGCAAATAACGGGCTTATAATTCAAGATTGGGAACCTTTGAAGTTTAATCCACCTCTACAAAGGCACATATTTCATCTGTTTTATTTGCCGTGTTTCATTCCGCTTTCAATGTTTCGTTTATACCATGACATTTGTGTTAACTCCTTTGATACGGGCTTTAATATTTATTGTACTATTAATATAACTTTATTAGTTTGTAGACAAATAGATTATTAAAACTCTCATATAAGACTGTCAATTAAATATATTTAAAAAATAATGGAAAAATCAAATTTTTCTAAACTAGCGGGCCCGGTTACAATTTGACAAATTATATACCTAAATATTCCTTATGGATCACTTTATCTATTGTTGAAAATCGCATGTAAACCCGTTCAGAAGTTTTTGAGATTATCGCGAACAGACGTGGCAGAGGACGACTTTATTTTATAATGATATGTAGTGATAAATATTATTAAGCAATAGAATTTGAATTTAAATAATAGCTGTTTAGTATTTTATTTACATTTGTTTAAATCGGCATATTACTACCACAAAATCGGAATTCAAAAACAACTATTCTTCAGAAGGATATAAATTGACAAATCAATTTCATAGATAAAAAATATTGTATGTTCACATTAATACATATTAGAAATGCACGTGAAATACCCCCGGTATCAAATGTTGAGGTCCAGAAAAATGTCTCATATCGGTCTTCAACCAACAAAATGTCTACCGAAATATCATCATCTATATATTAATACGTGAAGCCTAAACTTTGTATCCCTTTTTAACGGAATTGGTCGAACGGATGAAAGTGAAATTTGGCATAGTTAAACTTTATATGGAGGAGAAGTGCAGAAAGCTATTTATTTTATATAAAATGCATTAGAAGTACATTAAATTAACTAAACTATGCATTACTCACACTACTGCTTCAATTTTACACAACTTATACACGCATGTAAACAAAAAAGACATTTTGACATCTGTCAATAAAGGACTTCAAAAAAGGTTGTGAAGGAGGTTGCTATGCTCGACTGTATGTATTATTTTACTCTTACGTCCCTTAGGGGTTGAATATTTTCTTCAAATATGGGACCACCTCTGAATATAACCAAATAAAAAAAGAATCATTAAAATCGGTTCACAATTGACGTAGATATCGATAAACATACATTTAAAAAAAATACACACAACCGAACGTAGTAACCTCCTCCTTTTCGAAGTCGGTTAAAAATACTTCACCCTCAGTGAGAAACATAAACACTACCAATGGATCAAACGGTTGTAACAAAAATGATACCATAACCAATACCAAAACATATGGACGAATTCTACTACTGGCGTGCCCCTTATCACTCATCCACGTACATTAGAGTTACATAAGTCCGCCCCCTTAATATTCTATCATCACGTCAGCACTCTGTATATCATGCCGAATGTATCGGGCTATTTTAAACAGTATGATAAATCTATACTAATATTATAAAGAGGTAAAGTTTGTGAGTTTGTGACGTTGTAATCTCAGGAACTACTAAACCGATTTTGAAAATTATTTTACCAATAGAAAGCCACGTTATTTGTAAGTGTTATAGGCTATATCAACACGATAGGAGATATCAACACGCAAAAGGAGAAGGGCAACAATGAAAAATGTTTTAAAATCGGGATTTTTTTCCTTTTGAGAGCTTCCGCTGTGTCTTAGCCCAAAATAAGTCGAACGTTTCATACGAACGCTGCCTTAACGATGAGAGATATATGATTGAGTTCTAGAGAAAAGTTGTAGCTTGATAATGCCTATTACCGCCCAATGAAGTGGGCACGGGTCAGCTAGTTATTTATAAAAGAGAATAGTATTTCGCCTTTAGTACAGAATTCGTTTGTTTCTTTTTGTATTGTCATATATTCGTACTACTTCGGGACATCGCGTCTCTTTACGTCTTTTATCGCAGCTACCACGGTGAGTGTTCAGAGGAGTTGTTTGGACTGATACCTGCCGCTGCAGTCCACTATCTTACAACAGAAATGTCATCCACCCCACCTCGATGGCTGGAGGTCTTCTAGGGTGAGGTTCTCAAGGTCATTTCTACCTCGTACTTCGACCTTCTAAGTTACTACGAATTAAAAAACCTCCAAGAAAAGAGACGTACACCTTTCTAAAAAGCCGGCAACGCACTCGTACTCCCCTGATGTTGCTAGTATGGGCAGCGTTGATCACTTAACATCAGGTGACCCACCTGTTCGTTTGCAACGTGTGATACAAAAAAATATCGGTTATAAACATTACTGTAGTTTACTTATTATAAAACAAAGTCCTCTGTGACGTCTGTCTGTCTGTCTGTTCGCAATGAATCGCGTACAATCCAAAAACAATGGCGACCACCGAGTGATACATTATCCATCGCCGATCGCCGCTGTCAGGCTGCAGGCTGCCGGCCTGCGGAAAGCTGGATATGTACAGGCTGATCCCGAAAAGCGACCCGCAGAAGCGAATCACTATGAAGGGTTTTTTGTATATGGCGGACATGATGGTTATGACACAGTCAGGCTTTAAACCCTACCCTACCCTGCTTTCGCAATTTTCTCGTTCATTATTCAGCAGGTGGTAGGTTGGCTTGGGTGTCTCAAGTCTTAGATGTTATTCGACACCCCTTACACCCCAAAATTGATTCAACGGGAAGGTTTAGGTATATAATTTGTCAAGGTTTTTTTATTATCAGGGATAACGTCCACCGGGCGGGCTAGATAATATATAAGTCGACTTGTCAGGATTTGTAAGTCTACTATTGAGTCTTGATATCAAAGTTCGTTCCCCACATGAGTGACTCTTGTATGTTGAGTATAAATATCTGTTAAATATATTTAAAAAAATGGTAGATGGTAACAAAAAACTAAATATCCTAAAACCATATCGTATAGAATACGAAAAATTTCGTATAGAATGGTGCCGGCACATTCAGTAGTTTTGATATTATCGAGTCTCAAAATAAATATATTTTCATTGTACCTATATATACACATATAAACAAACTAGGAGGCCCAGTAAACTTTGTCCTGCCCTGACAATAATAAAAAATACTGGAATATCAACGCCACCTACTGAGTCCAATTGCGAATCTAAGCCATTCTTGAATCTACCTGATCACACAAAAATCGGTCTAGTAGTTTAGGGGGAGTACAGTCACACGCGTACAAAAGAAGTATATACATAATACATAGTTTAGTTAGTTACAACAGAACAAGCTCGGTGTTATTACAAAAAAGTTAAATACGTATTGAATACTTGCTTTAAAAAGGTTTCGAATTAAATGCACCGCGCTCGCCCGAGCCAAGTAACGCGTTATCCTTTTTCGCGTTACCTAACGTAACCAAAGCGAGGCAAAAGAGCAAGATGGCGAACATTCATCGACGGCGGTGCATTTAATTCGAAACCTTTTTAAAGCAAGTATTCAATACGTATTTAACTTTTTTGTAATAACACCGGCTATGTTTAGTTTTTAAACTTATAGACGTAGGACTATAGAACTTATAGAGTTAAAAATGACAAAATATTGAAAATAGTACGTATTTCGGATAGATTTAAGAAAAATTAATTTTAATATGAGTCAGAAATGAGGACATAATTGATTACCAATTACCAAAAAATACCCGATCTGATCTCAGATATACATAGCACCGAATATAAGATTACTTCAAACAAATACGTGCTTTAAGGAATTATAATTTGTGAATAAATGCTTATTTTATATATTATAACGTATACTAGTATAAAAACTTGTGCTTAAAGTAAATTAAGAAGTTACTAGAACTTCCAACAATCCGCCTTACTTTTGTACAAAAGCCATTAACTTTTCTGTAGTGAGAGAATTCTAATATTTTCTTTTGTTTCAGATCAGAAATTTTCATCACCAATCAATGGCACTAATGAAGCAATCCACAGACGGGATATTGGAGTAGCGGTCGCTCGAACCGCCTTTGGAAGGCAATAAAACAACACAACCTACCAATTCGTTCTACAAGATAAATATCAAACGAATTCAAACTGTATCTCGAGAAGTAAAAGGATCATTTTTCAACATAAACCTCGCAATCAAATGGCTATGCTCGGAATTGAAAATTCAATCCTAGCAATATGTCAATTAAAGCCTATTCTCAGTTGTAATCAAGTACGTAATTTACACGACGAAGCCGTATTCCAAACCTGACTAGACAGTATATGTAATCGTAGTACGGACATAGCAAAGCCAATGTATGGTAAAATCAAGGGAACGAGATTGAACGTCACCCGTCTAAGGGTCTCGTATGGCGACTCAAAATAATAAATCCTATACACTGCCTAGCTTTGCTGCTTCACCTTCGTGTCTTCTCATTTTAATATTTATAGTTCTGTTGCAACCCGACTCGATCGTCTCAGTTGATGTCGTAGAGTCAGTCCTTCGATCAGAATACAACTTTAGTAATCCGAATTCCACTTTTAACTGGACTTTATTTGACACAAACTCCACTCATAAACACGTCCATATAAAACATAATAAATATTCAACACCGGTCGCAATATTCCTGGTTATTCTGTTCATGATAGTGATTATTGGAACTATAATCGGTAATGTTCTTGTTTGCGTTGCTGTCCGACTTGTCCGGAAACTTAGAAGACCTAGCAACTACCTAATAGTTTCATTGGCAGTAAGCGATCTGTGCGTAGCAATGATTGTAATGCCAGTCGCCACTGCTTACGATATTATGGGGACTTGGCCTTTCGGGCCAGTAATCTGTGATTTTTGGGTATCGAGTGACCTGTTGTCATGTACAGCGAGCATTCTAAACCTCTGCATGATCTCAGTAGACCGTTACTATGCTATCACAAAGCCTTTGGAATATGGAGTGAAAAGAACGCCAAAGAGAATGTTATTATGTGTACTGATTGTTTGGATAAGTGCAGCATTTATATCCTTACCACCGCTCTTGATACTAGGCAATGAAAAGACTGAGACATCTTGCTCCGTATCGCAAAACCAAGTATACCAAGTCTACGCTACACTGGGTTCTTTTTACTTACCTCTAGCAGTTATGGTTGTCGTCTACTATAAAATATTCAAAGCTGCTAGAAAAATTGTTAAAGATGAGAAGCGTGCTCAGTCGCATCTAGAAACGCACTGTTACCTGGAAATTAATGTTAAGAATGGTGGTGCAACAGAGGCTAAACTCCTGGGCAGCCAGACTCCAAACCAACCCCCGCAAAGAGGATCAACGGGCAGTACTAACACCACAGTCAGTATAATAAGTCTAATTTAGAATGCTAGAGATTAATCTCTAATCTTAATTAAATCTTAATTATTATGTTAACATAGAAGTCAATATGGCATATACTAATAAAATCGCTGTAGTAGTTTTGATCGTAATAAATCAATTTTTGACATAAATTTAAACACTGGTTATGCATTAAATATTTATGTCCCCTTTACATTTTTTGTTACAGTATAGCGTCGAAAAGACCGACAACAGTATCGGAAGGTGCTTCAGTGGTCAACGGAAATCTAACGAGTCGCAATGCCCGATGCTACAACAACCAAAGACCCCAACTAAACCTATCCACACAATCAATCGTTCACCGTCAGGCTTGACTCCAAGCAGACCTCAACTGAAAGAACGACGACGGTTATCCTCTGAAAATAGTCAGAAGTCGACGACAAATAGAATTAGATCATCACTGTCCAATTTTGCTCAAAAAAGTCATATAGCCAAAGATTTATTTAATACCCAATCACCGCATCAGAAGAAACTACGATTCCAACTAGCAAAGGAGAGAAAAGCGTCCACTACCCTTGGGATAATAATGTCAGCATTCGTCGTTTGCTGGCTGCCATTTTTCCTCCTGGCCCTAATTAGGCCATTCGTGGACGAAGATGCGATCCCTGATGCAGTAAGCGCGTTGTTCCAGTGGCTAGGCTATCTAAACAGTCTACTAAACCCAATCATTTACGCAACACTTAATAGAGATTTCAGGAAGCCGTTCCAAGAGATCCTATTCTTCAGATGCTCAAATTTGAATAACATGATGCGTGAAGAATTCTACCATACCCAATACGGAGATCCAGATCAACATTATTGCGTTAACAACACAACCAAACTGCACAACTACGACGAAGGTGTTGAGATAGTTTCGGCTGTGGATAGAGACGAAGCGAGGGCTTCTGAGAGCTTCCTATGATTGTCAATGCCCGAGGTCCACGAGCGAGACCTGGATACTGTGATCTAAATAAAGACTTTTAATATAATAGAACTCTGGGTGTGTGAAAAGTGTTGTTAATTTCTTTTTGAATATTTTATTTTAAAAGACTGTTTTATTCGACTAGTCGTTTCTTACGTGTACGTTTCAAGCCTAAATGTATTTGTTTATTTCGGGAAGTTAATATAATTAAAATTAATTCATGTTTAATAGAAATAATAATTTAAATTAATTGATAGTTACTAAGAAGTAGATGCGCAATGTAATTTATGTTTCCGGAAGACCAAAGAAATACATTAATTTAATGGTAAACTTAGTTTCTTAGTTTTAAGCTGTTGTGAATTTGATAAAATATTAGTTATTAAAATGTATTATATTGTTATAATTAATCGTGTATATGTATGGACGAATATTAATGTAGCCAGAAGTATTAATTCATGTGATAATAGGGATAGAACATTTTGATGTTTTACCTTGATTTCCTTTAATTATTTTTCAAAATTATAATACAATCAAAATTATATTGTCCTTATAAGGTATTTATGTCGCAGTAAAATTAACATTACCAAAGGTTAACATTTAAAAAAAAGTGTGTGTGTACTTATGTACACGCGTTAGAAGTTATACTTCTTTGGCGTAACAAGATAAAAATCTTTTCAAAATTTTTATCTTTCGCCTTATTCTACATTTGTAGCGAAAACGACACTTACAATAGAAAAAAGGCTTTTAATACATTTCATATTTCAGGGTGTTAGTTTTTTGAGACGATGTGCGCGCGCATCGTAAAAAATTACTCTCATTATTTCTCCCTAACGCGCCAAAAGAAGTATAACTTCAAAAAGTCTGGAGAGTTGCAAATACAGTAAACATTCATGTGACCGCGACATATCTATATAAACATTGCCATTATGCTCACTATTAATGTAATAAATACTATTTATTAACGTAAATAATTAAATCTATAATTACCTATTAGCTATGATTATTATCCAAATTTGAACAGAACAATAGAAACAGACGCAATAGCCACTGCCACGTAATTTAAGTATATGATATAATTCTTATTCTGAATTGCAAAATTACAAAGCGATCGTTTGCGTTATCTATTTATGTTTAAAATTCTAATTTATAAATAGGACAAATAAAAGGCCTAAAAATATTACAAAAATAACTTTTTTCCTAGTTAGCGTAAATGTTAGCGATGTTTATTAAATAAAGAATTAGTTAAATTGTCAATATAATATCTCCTGATTATTGGGTTTTTGCAAAATACATTTGTTACGTGATTAGAAACAAAATTATTAACAAAACATTGCGTGTATCAGTGTGTACACGCGGAGGAAGTTAAACTTCTTTAGTTTTTATGTATTGAATTATATATTCGTGAGAATGCTCATAAACGATATACTATACGAAATCCCGTAGTATAAATACTTAATTGTACATTTTTTTTGTAATACTAGACCCATTAGAAATTTATACAGGCTTACACGTACACACAAATACATACCTTAGGTTTAACGCGTTACGAAATTTTTTTTATACCACACCATAAGGAGTTCCACTTAAAAAAAATTAAGCAGAAAAATACCCGTCTACATGCAGTAGAATGAAACGAGGCGAATGTCAGCAAATTTTTTGTATAACAAATCGAGAAGTATAAACTCGTACGGAAGAGAATATCTAAAGCCCATAGTATTTTTTAACTTAGCAAGTTATATGAACAAAATAGTTTCATATTACGCATCAGTTAAATCCCTTAAACTTTAAACAAGTTACAAATCCTAAGACAAATCTCAACTTCCGAGCGCTGGAACATAACAGAACTGGTACCGCGCGCTTATTGAATGAGAATACTTAGTCTATCTCATAAAATATAAAAGAATAGTAACATTTGTTTTACTTTTCTAAAAGTTTTTTGTTCAATACTTTTAACATTATCCATAATATAACTTCCTGTAAGTAAGTATATTTATTTATGTACATACAAACGCAACATCGCACCTATGTAGATGGCAGATCAATTTTGCGTAAATAATAATTATTTGGGAGATTAAATTAAATGTAAAAAATGTTATTATTAGTAGTAAAGTTTAATGAAATTATTAGTGATCATTATTATTAGGAATGGAGTTAGTGTTATGTGAATATAATGTGTGGGGAAACTACGCTTGGAAAATAATAATTTCGACAGTACGATTCGATGTGTTTTATTGTGATAATAATGTATAAAATATTTCTTTGATGTAGTTTCTTTCCATTAAATATCGTGGGTAATTGTGTGTAGTTGTATATAAGCGCCCGTGAGTTATTCTATCCGTTGGTTTTTAGATCTAAATACGATTGGGTTTTATAGGTAGTAATATAAAAGCCGCTATACGCCAAGAATCATTGTAAACATAGATTTATTATGACGTTTTGTTAATCATCTTTTTATAATTAATGATAATGGATTGGAATCAAAGTAATATTGTTATCAATATGAATATATATAGTACTAACTGTTCCCGCTACTTCGTCCGCGTGTAATAGTTACTTTGGCTAAAATGGAGCGAAAGCTCTCAAAAGGAAAACTATTTTAAACATTTCTCATATACACTATAGCCTTCCTCGATAAATGCCACCGAAAAAACAATATAACACCGAACAAAAAAATTCAAATTCCTGAGATTAGCGCGTTCAACCAAACAAATAAACTCTCCAGTTTTGTCATATGTATTAGTAGATATGAATATAATTACATAGTATAAAACACAGCCCCTACCGCGTCTGCCTGTCTGTCTGTTCGCGAGAAACTCAAAAACTACTGAACGGTTTCTCATGTGGTTTTCACCTGGAAGGTTTTGGTATATAATTTGTCAAGGATTTTTTTTATAATCAGGGCAGGATAACGTCTGCAGGGGCCGCTAGTATAGCATAAAACGATCGTATCACGTTCTCTATGTTTGTTCCCTTATGTGTTCTAAACTGCACAACGGATTTTTATATGATTTTCACTATCTTTTACAGAATTATTGTAATACATGTATATTATTACATTCATATAAAACCAACTTTCGCCCGCGGAATCGCTCGTGTTAATGTAGACTGAACCTATCACTTGGAACCATTTTTTATTATGAAAAGTACCCCTTGTACTTGACCACGTTTTATTGCAAACGGATGTATTGTATGTAATCAGACCTAAATCATATGCTTACACTAGTAACGCTGGCCGGTAAGGCCCTACTACTGAGGACACAGTTAGAACGTCTTGTGTACCAATCATATGTGTTAGACCAAAACACTTCTCGATCGTTGCACAGGATTTACCACTGTAAGACACCTGAGTGTAGGACTAAGTACGATAATAATAGTCTATCTTAGAAGATTTAAGAATAAACCACATATAATTCTCTCTCGTGACTTGTCTCATTTCATTTTTATTATATATTTGAAAATGGAATATGAGAAACCATGACATGACATTCTGTTAGGCAGAATAGTGACCTTCAAACATCAGATGGTAATACCCACCTTAGCTGCACATAGGCGTCTCGCATTCCGGAATCAACCGGTGTATTGATTTGTCTTAGTAGTAGTATGATCAAGGTTCTCTAAATCTCCTTTATGTGCACGCTAGCATCAAATCAAAAATACTATATTCAGTTTAGGCCCTAATAAGGCGCTTATGAACATCAAAAGTACCACCGGTTCGGAAAACAACCCAGTCATCAAGAAGGACCGGCAAGAAACTCGATCTAGTACATCTTTTTAACATATATATTCCCAATACATTATACGTTACAATACCATTTTTAATTGATGCACAGAGATGAGTCAATTCCAGACATCATCATCGTTCAGATATTGATCCTCTCTATAATATCCTTTCGACACTAAAACCTGCTTGACATAGCGCTTAAATTTACAGTCCGGCAAATCGGTAATATGTTATGGGACTTTATTGTAAAACCTAACACTATTTATTACCTAAGAAACTATTACTGGATTTGCTAAGTCTGAAACATGGGACGACCAGTTAGTTAGATCATGCCGGTCCTTTACAAAATGAATTAAATCATCGTGGCATGAGTTTACCCGGTACGCTTTTCCCAGGGTTTGTCATATGTGGCTCTTCTAAAAGGGGCTGAAGCACGTCCTTCAAGGTGGATAACACAATAGTGATGCCACTAGTTGTCCATACATAGTTGTAGTTGTCCATAGGCGATATTTTTAAGCGATAATAGATTAGTTGGTAGCGTGTTCTGATAGCGTATCTATCGACGTAGGTTTAAATCCTTGCAATAGAGACGGATAATTCGATCAAAGAAATCCATAGCATAGCGGTAGGGTTTTCTTTCCATTCACTTAGGTAACTACCATCTTTTAGTTGAAAATCTGTCATCAGTCTTCTATAGATTTGTAGGGGTCGTAAATGATGCCACACATATATTAATACAAATGTTTATTATACACGCAATAAAAGTACATGTATAAAATTATAATATAACTGTGACGCTATTAATTATTTCGCGAGTCCGTGGGACTGACGCTCCGGGTAAAACCGAACTCGCACGAAGCGCGACGCGAATCGTAGCCGACCGGTTCCGAGCGGTCGCGAGTCCCGCTACAGATATGTTCCGACAACTGCACTTGAGAGCAAGTCCACATTTAGGTTTCGTATGTTTTCCAACTTAGACTATATCGTAATTTAATCTATAGAGTATAAAAAAGGCAACTGTAACCGTTTACCATCAAGTGGTCCGTCTGCCTGTTTGCTGCCCTTTGGCATGAAAAAATCCAGTAACCAATCGCTAAACAAACATTTGTGATGACTCATTTTTAGTTTGCTACGTCTTGCAATTAGCCAATGTGTATTCAGGATCTAAAAGACATGCAGGCTGGCATAACTTGACTGTTAAGGCTAACTTTGCGTACTTGTTGTCAGGGGTACAAAACGGATATGGGGTAATTTTATCCATAAAAAATACTGTTACAGTGGGATAGATCAAAGACTAACACGAGCAAAACCGCAAGAAAAAGAATTTATAAAAACACAAAAGCAGACAAAGTCACGGGCATTTATCAGTGTATAATATTTAAATAACAAGGTAACATATTAACCACTGGCTTAGGCTTAACTTACTGTAAGTGAAAAAAAAATGTGGTGTGGCTGTGTCATGACACGGCCGTTTGTTGTACGTGAATAGTAGCTCTCAATTTTTCGTCGAGATTGATTGACAGGCGGTTGTTTTTTCTATATACGCTACATATATTATAGCGTTTTACTACAATGTACCTGGTATTGACGGTGCGATCGAAGATAATAAATCATACCTTGAGGAAGACCTTTGTTTGGCAACAGTTTCTTAACTCCAAGGTGGTAAATATCCAAATGGGTATTAGAAATAGGCCTACAAATTTACATCACGTCTTATTATTTGACTACCGTAGCCTACAATTTTATAAAAAAAACTTAAAAAGTATTGCATATATACCGTAAACTAGCTGTACCCGCGGCTACTTCCGTTTAAAACCTTATATACAAAAAAAAACAGAGATTAATTCAGTCATCTATCTCATTGTATTAAGTTCATTTACTTAACTACGTTGCTCTTGCACTTAACTCAAGCTATAATTAAAATAATTTTTGATAGAGGGGACCGATTTTAATAAAACAAAAACTAAACGTTACTCCAGAATATGCTTTACGATGCTCTTATTCAAGGATATGGTTTACGATTTTCTTGGTGAGATTTTATTGTGAGCAGTGATGCGAGCTCATACAAACAGACAGACAGACATTTTTTGAAACGATTGAAATGTATTTAATTACTTATTCCTAGACACCTACACAAATTTTTTTCACTAAAATAAAAAAAAGTAGGGACATGTTAGACTATTTATTAAATGTATAGATATCGCGTTTTGAGATTCATAAATGAGAACAAGGATAAACATTCCAACAAAAATCAAAGTGTGTATAAGTACTTATGTACGCGCGTTAGAAGTTATACTTCTTTGGCGTAACAAAATAAAAATCTTTTACCAAAATTTTTATCCATCGCCGTATTCTACGTTTGTAGAAAAAACGACAATAACAATAGAAAAAAGGTATTTAATACATTGAAAGTTTTAATACAAAGAAATACAAACAACAAACACAAAGAAACAAAATGTTGACTATAGCTAACTTCAGGGTGTCGGTTTTTCGTGACGGCGTGCGGGCGCATCGTAAAAATTTACTCTCAGCATTTTTTCCTAACGCGCCAATAGAAGTATAACTTCAAAAATGTTTTAATTTATCAGCACTAAATTTATATTCCTCAATTAACTTTGATTCCAATCCAATTTCTATAACTCCACAAAAGTAACAAAACACAGGCTTGTCCATATTATTTTTTATAATCAATACATCGTTAATATCAGAGCCATTTAGTACAAATATTTAAAAAAAAAATACGGTACGTAGTTATACCAACATACTTTTATTTTATTGTTCTTGGCTTTTTCATATTAGTAATATATAAAAATAATATAATAAATAAGAGCAACCTGTATAATATAATGTAAACAAAGTGTACAGTTAAGATTCCTTAGTAGAAACAACAAAAAATATGTAATTTGTGCTGAATTCTAAATTTTATTAATGTAATATTTATTTCATATATTTTCAAGAAACAATATAATGTATCGGGAAAATGTAATTTAGAAAATAATTTTCTTACCGTTTCACATTATTGTATTTTTCTTATGTAGGATCCTTAAAGCGAGAAAATAAAAATTAGACTTGTAAATTTGTTTTTCTAATACAATTCCCAGTTAAATGTATCTTATCTGGAAGTTACTAATTTCAGCTACAAAGGTATTTTTATGTGTATTGGAATATTTTAAAGCTAAAGAGATCGGTTTATTAATTGAGCCGTTATATTTCAAAATAAGCTAAATCCAATTTTTTTTTGATAACTCTAGTAGGCAAACGAACAGGCCACCTGATGTTAAATTATCACCTCCTTAGACACTAGCAACTCCGGGGAAGTCGCAGGTGCGTTGTCAGCCTGTGTTGGGGGGAGGAGGAGAGGAGACGGAAGATGGGCCTCCGGCGCTCTCAGTAACCGGATAAAAGCAAGCACTGTTACTTCACGTCCGTGTTTCTGTGGGTCGGATGGTAGTACCCCGGGCGAACCGACCCATTAATGCTGAAACCAGTAATAGCTTCAGCGTAGCTACAACTCATAATTTCATAGTGTCAATAACCAACATTTTCGAAGCAATGGTGATTTAGTTGATAATGTGTTCGGACACAGCGTCGATGGAATTTGGTTTGTTTATGAGATTATGATCATACGCTAAAACCTATAAAGTACAGAAATATAATTAAATTAATTAGGTACTTTTAACTTTCAAATAAATGAGTTACTACTTAGTTTAACTTTGGGAATTATCAAAGATTTATTAAACTCTTTAATTGAATTTAAGATTATAAGCCAGACTAACCGCTAACCGCAAGTTGAAAGGTTTTTATAATCCAATCAGATATTATATTATTTTATATAGTAACTTCACTGAAATATCAGTTCACGCAAATGGATGAAATATAATAAATAAAGAATTAGGAAAACATAAAATAATTGATAACTGATTTAATCTAAGTGTCGATGGAGCACGTATTTCAAACAGTTCAGAGGTAGCAACTGTTTTCCAAGATTATTTCACTAATATACTTTCACCTACCTAACAAAGATAATAATACCATAAGCCTGGAGTTCCGCAGCTGTATTAAAAAATATATATGAGTGCACCTACAAATTCAAAATTTAAGTTCTCATCTATGTATTAGTGCAGGAGAAATGGTAATACAGTCCTTAATTGTCACTATTTATCACATTTGGGTAATAGATTTAATCAGTGTATAACAAGAGTAACTGTCCCTAATCTAATGAAAGTAAGCAAAGTGGTTCCTTTGTTTAATTCAGATTGCAGAAGTAGTCTTGGCAATTATAAACCCATTTCTGTAGTTCCGTTGATAAATAAAATTTTTGAACATAATGTTCAAACAATTTGGTAGAATATTTTCCAGTACAAAAGTTTCTGGATGGTTGACATTTTAGTTTCACAAAATCGAAATCTACTACTGACGCTGGTGCAACGCTCACAAATCATATATTGGGAGCCTGGGAAAATTCGCATGATGCAATTGGTGTGTTCTGGGATCTGTCTAAGGCCTTTGATTGAGTTGACCATAGTATGCTATTCTTAAATTAAAACACTATGGTGTTTGTAGATCTTCTCTCGATCTTCTAGTCTCTTATTTCAAAGATCGCTGTTAAGAAAGTTAGCATACATGGGGTAACTTCTGCGGGATCGTTTGCGCGAATTGGTGTCCCACAGGGTTCCATTTTAGTACCATTTTTGTTCTTAATATATAGTTAATGACTGTGCTGACATGGTGCTTTTTGCAGACAATACTTCACAGATTTTAATTTAGTAGGTAACTAATTCCAAAATGTGGTATATATTACGTGGAGTAATAAAGTCTTAATGTATACTGTCTTGATGTAAACGCAATGTTCCAAGTTTTATTCATATACTTATAAGGCAGTAATGGAAGGCCTTAAAGGCGACGATGGTTCCTAATTAGCTATTGTCAGCTAGACACAGATAACATCTCAAGGAGGGTTGACGTCAGGTAAGCGGCCTGTCCTAAAACACTAAGCTAAAACGATGTATAACATGGAGAAAGAAAACACGTTGTGCCGATCCTATTTAGAACAAGACCAAGAAGGAGACTCTTAATATAGTTTTATAGGATATACATAGCTGAATGATGACTACGATAGCTTAATGAACAGGTTTCGTTACAAATGCTGAAAAACTACCCAGGTTGCAATATCGATTTCATAAGTGCTTTAGACGGCAGTATTTTGTGAATACCTAATTTCTATGATTATATATCTATCTTATCTATATTTATATGATTTAGTTCATATTTCTAATTTTTATTCTTCATTTTGGCCACTCATCACTAATACATTTATCAGTTGTTTATCAGTCTTGTTTTAATAATTGTAAATAAATAGTTGTTATATTTTGGTTAATAATCTTCCTATACCTACGCGTTGGTCTTACGAAACCGATCTGCATCGTGTACAGGTACATATAATGTATGCACGAACATTCAAAGTATACTCACTTGAAATAGGACATGATCCATACAATTAATAAGAAGGGCGAATAACCAACGTTTTGCATTTTAAAAAAAACGAGACAAAAGTACATCGTCGGTTTTAAAGTCCGCGCAGGTATAGGAAGGGGAAACAATTCCATCGTCAAGTTCATACCCTTGTTGCGTTTAAGTAGGGTCAGCACAGTGTTTTTCTCTTCCACTTTCTTCTAGTAGCTTACCAACAGTCTATCTATATTTCCTTCGATTCTCCTCTACTGCCGTATCCCCATCTTTATACATCATACTTTTCTGTTTCAACAGTTCCATTCCTCCTCATAACGAGCCTATACCAGGCTAATATATTAACTCCTCAATTTCTTTGTGTCAACAATTCTATTCTTACCAGTATTATTATAAAAAACGGCTGTATCGTCATCATTATGCAATAAAACCTTTTTATATAAATCGATTGTTGACATTCAGATCTCAGTTAATTAATAGTATCGAGACTCCAACTTTTTGGTAGTCATGCACACGAACGTCAACAGAAAAGAAAAAAGTGTCATTCATTCTTCTGTTTTTCATCGAACTATCGAGGCGATCATGTTATAATCAGCAGCGGAATCATCAAATAATTCATAATATCAACATTCGTGGAAGCTCAGCGGCCAGCTGCAACAGAAAGGAGATCACAAGCTACGTGCATTTTATCTTTACTGTTGTTAGCTGGATCTCAAATAAACTTTAAAGGTTCTCGAAGACCCTTCGGAGTCCCCCAGAGTAGCAGAAAGCCACCATAAGTATTTCGGCGGTGCGCATGCTACAACAGCACTTTCACGTGTTATAATTTGATAATAAAATAAAAAGAGGTGGTTGAGTGTTCATAGCTTAAACGTTTATTAATTTCGCTAGACAATATTCATCCGGGAACTGAAAAAAAAAATACAACGTGATCGCTCATTACAAAAATAAAAGAATGATATTAGCAAACAATTCAATGACATGATGATGTATTTCGCCTTGAATTTTTTGTGATGCATGACCTCAGAACAAAAGGAAATTCGGGTACTCGAATGTATACGAGCGCAGCGTGTAAAATTAAAAATGCTAACGGTCTTATTAGAAAAAAAAAATGAACACGGGTATAACACGGGTTTTACTAAGCAGTGCCTAAAATTTTAAATCTACTTGAAGTCATGTTTAAAATACTTTATTACAAAAGCGTGTCCAAGCGGTCTCTAGCTAAACTTTAGCTCTAGCAAAGCTTTAAGATTTTTATGCAAGCAACTCTGAATAGCATTCGTTTAATTCGATAATTCAAAAACGTTCCATTACATACCGATACTTTGCAAATAATTTCAAATTATGGATATTATTTTTGCTCAGATCTTCATTAAGAAAATGTATTTATTATATTTATATTAAATTAGTTATCATTATTGTGATTTCAGTTTTAAAAAAGATGTATAAAATAAATATAAAATAGAGCTATTTATAAGATTTATATATTACGCCAAAGTGCGTAAGGTGGAACAACAGTATAATGACAGATTATACACTGTCATACGTCAATAGTGTCCTATAGTAGTAGCTATGATTTACTTGGGAATATCTAAAATTGTTTAATTTATTCATTTTTCCCAAATTAATTATACCCAGAAAATGTATAATTTACCAGCGGGCTGGGCGGACGTTGTCCTGCCTTGATAATAAATAAAAAAATCTATAATTCAACCACAGCGCCACCTACCGGTTTCAATTGTCAATCTAAACCATTCTCAGATCCACTGGAACACGCCCACAAAATTTAATCAAAATCAGGCCAGCCGTTTGGGAGGAGTTCAGTGACATACACACGCACTGAAGAAATTTATATATAAAGATTACGTAATGTCTTTTACCGGCAAATAGAAAAACAATAAACCACAATAATAACATAAGAACAGAAAATTTAGAAAAGTGTTAGAGAATATTTAAATTATGTCATCTGTAAACAAGGGTAAGGCACTGTTTTGTAATCAAACTTTTTTTTTAAGTAAGCGTTCAATGCGTATTTAACTTTTCTGTAATAACACAGTATGAACTGAACTAAGTATACAATTACACAAAAGAATCGTTCGAGTTTCTTCATTCAATAAATAAACTACATAATTAAGGTATTTAAAGCTTCACAACAATAAAAAAGTAAGCGGTCAGTTTTTTGATGTGAAGCGCCAAAATAACAAAAAAATGCATTCAATATTTAAGCCAATCTTTATTAAAAGTTACATACGAAATATATACAAATTATACAATATTTAAAAAAATGCTAAGTATAAGTGAGTTTTAGTGAAATATCCACGCTTTCAGTATTGGAATTATACAACCGGCAACGCACGACGCTCGCTTCTCAAATTTTCTTCTTCAAAGTCACTTCTGGAAACGGACGGAAGTTGTTCGCTCACGCAGGCCGGCATGACAGCGGCGACCGGCGAGGAATAACGCATCTCTCGGTAGTCGCCATTGTTTTTGGATTGTACTGTGCTCAACATCAGGCACAGTGCAGTCAGTTTGCTGTGCTACAATAAAAAAAAAGAAAAAAATTACTGAGACAGAAAATCGCATGGATATAACCGCGTTTCCGTATGTGATGACTACTGTTAGTGAACTCCTACTGCAAGCCGCATTAAAGAAATTCGTTCCAAATCTGAAATCCAGGAATATTATAAGTAATTGTTATTACATTTGCAAGTAAAACCGTGATTATCATATTTTGTTGTAAAACAATTACAATGCTTTACGAAATACGCAGACCCTAGTATTGAAAATACCAACAAAACATCTCTCAGGAATTTCTGTATTATTCGCTTCTATTAAGCAACATGGACCTGGATCGGCCACACTTTGCGAAGGGACAACAGCCATATCCCTAATCAGGCATTGGACTGGAATGCCCAAGGCAGGCGGAAACGTGATCGTCCTAGACAAACCTGGCGAAGATCTGTGCTTGCAGATTGTGCGAAAATGGGGCTTGCTTGGAGTGAGGTGAAGCGTCAAGCCATCGACAGATCGAGATGGAGAAGCATTGTGTCTGCCCTCTGCCCCGACAGTTTGGGGACATAGGAACCCAAGAGAGGAGAGAGAGAGAAGCAAAAAGATAACTAAAATTGACGACGCTTTCATAATTTACATTCCATTTTATTTGTAGTATAAGTATGGCCTTCATTTGCATATAAATTCTCCGCTTCGTTACAAATTATTAAGCTTACGTATAATAAAACTACTTTATTAATGTGAACAAACAAATCTTTCTCTTTTGCTACAAATGTAACAAGATCGCCATCGCCTCATTAACGTGTTTCAGCCATTTGTCCCGCTGCCAAGTGGCGTGTTACCTAATGATTTTTACCACGCTTTCATCGCCGCAGTTGACGCTGCGACCTTTACGCGATATTACTTAAAATAGCATCGAATCCCGTCGCCATTAACATAACAAAACCATTATGTTAATCCCTTCATTCGGGGAAGGAGAAGGGCTGGTCCGTTATGACGTCTTACGTACATGATCTAATTTTTCATCCCGCGTCAATGGCAAGTAAGGTTTTTCACACACTTTCATCGTTTGACTTTTTCGATGTAATAATACTTCTTTAGGCTTTTTCAGATTAAAATGATAAGATTGAATTTCAATACAACGCAAAATATGATATACGAAAGAGCCTGATAGAAAGAGACAAATATATCTGCAAAAATTAAACAACAAAAACAAGTAACGTATTAGAAACAGTTAAGCTGTGTTTTTATTTAAATAATAATTGTTACTTAACTGTTGTTTTACAGTAAATAATCCTTATATATCCTCATATAGTTTTAGCCCGCGGCATTGCTTGCACTAATGTAGATGTTTTTTTTTATTAACGAAGGGAAATCCCTTATATAGCCACACTATTTCGCAAGTCTAACCTAACGTAACCAAAGCAAGACAAAAGAGTAAGATGGCGAACATTCAACGAGCGCGGTGCATTTAATTCGAAACCTTTTTAAAGCAAGTATTCAATACGTATTTACCTTTTTTTTAAATAACACAGTAACTATTCTAAAAATTTAAATAGGTACTTTTATATTCCGTTGTTTTGGGTGTTCACTTCGATCGGCAGTCATTATGACTGTCTCGCCTTTTTTTTATTGCTACCTCTTTTAAATCTTACCATTACCGCACACAGCCCGTATAGAAAAACGTCGGCTCACAGTGCCAACTGCGTCGGGACATCGCGTCTCTTTGCCTTCTTTATCGCATTTACCACGGTGAGTGTTCAGAGGAATTGTTTGGACTTCGTCCACACCACCTGGATGAGTGGAGGTCTTCCACGGTGAGATTTTCAAGGTTGTTTCTGCCTCGTACTTCGACCTTGTGGAATCGACTCCCAGCGGTGTTTTTTTTTTTTTCGAACTGACTACGCTATTGACCCGTTATTATCAGGTTCGAGGTCTCCACCTCCCACGATGTGCCGACAACCCGCCCTCGGACAAGTGCGAGGTTCCCCCGCTGGACGATGGGCCGCCTCGACTCGGAGCGAGCGAAGGAGGCGGCCATCGTCCAGGCGTGGGTCATGTCCCCTCCGGACAGAGATATCGACGCGTCCGCAGCCCGCCTCCGTGATGCTCTCACGGAGGTTTGCGACGCGTCGATGCCGCGGAGCGTACACCGCCCGAAGAGGAGGGCGGTGTACTGGTGGTCGCACGAGATCGCCGAACTTCGTGCGGCCTGCTCCGCGGCCCGGCGGCTGTACGGGCGCAGCCGCCGGAGAAGGTCCAACAGGGACCCCGAGGAGGAAGCCCGGCTGTATGGCGACTACAGGACCTGCAGGAAAACACTGCAGGTCGCCATCAGCCGGGCGAAAGAGCAGGCATGGGAGGAGATGCTCCAGGAGCGCTTATAATTTGCATTACTTTCTTATATAGTGTTAGTGAGCACTGAGTTTGGTATATAGTAGGTTGAAGTTCCAGGTATGTTGTTGATGATAAATCCCATCCCATTCGATATACTATTTGTATTCGTATATCTAATGTACACGTTACATGTTACAGTTGGCGTGCGAGTCGTTGTTACAAATGTTTTTGAAAAAGCTTTTCTGTAATGTACACATCCACTTACAATTTAACATTTCTTTAATACATTTTTTTAAAAGCGCGTGCGGAGCCGCGGTTTACAGCTAGTTATATATAAATTTCTATTATATTTATTATTTGAGTCCAATACAACGCACGTCTTACGCACATGTTTACAGTGAGCAACATATTTTTGATAAATTTCATGCGGACGAAGTCGCGGGTCACAGCTAGTTATCTATAATACTCTAAAAAGTCGTTTATCTCTTAGCAAAAGTTTCGTTACAATTCGTTTAGCTGTTCTAGAGATTAAAGCGGACAAACAAGAGGCATTTAAAATTGTTTGATGTAAAAAAAAACGTCTATTTTAAGATGTTAGCTACACTACTCTATGGTTCCTTTCACTTAGAACCTGGTATGAGGTATATGAAGTAGCCTTTAATATTCATGATATATTATATATACCTACGATTATTTAAGGCATAGATAAAATGTCTATATATTTGTTCTCGATAAAGAGATAATAAAAACTGGGGTATTTAAATGCTTAATTATTTTCTAGTTCTAGTTTCTTGTCGTTGAATTTAACTATCAGTTTAAAAGGTTTACAACTTCCCGTACCTGATAATCCATGAACACAAATTTAACTTTTTTTATTAATCGATAGTTTGAGATACTGTCGCAAAGACGTTGACTCTGCGTCCCCGGACAAACTCGTGTAGCGTTGTAACTCGTTAGATCTTTCTTTGTGCAGAGATAGCAATTACCACATTATAATAATTTCCATTGAAACATTTCCCATACATTACAATGAATATATGGGAGACAAACGAGAACGAAATAAACAAGTGCAACACTGGAAAGGGCTTGATAACTTAAATGATAACTTGTAAATGGTGCATAACCCTTGAGTCGGAGAATCTTAACTAAAATAGTTAAACATAGCATTTTGCGGATTTGTTATCATTTTTTAATACGAAAGTATTTTTATGAGTGTAGGTGTAAGAGAGAGGGTGTTCGCAAGCACCTATGTTAAAAATAAAATGTATAAGGTATGTGCATATTCTGGTCGCTTTATTAAATTTATAAATATTACAAGATATAATAGATAACGTTGGCGTGAGCACAAAATGTGGTTAAATGCAAAACAAGTTTAATATGGTAACGCGTGCGATGCGTATGGTAATAATGAACGAGCTCGTGCGCCGTGCACCGTTTTAATTACACTATATCGAGAGCTCTGCATCTTGACACACCACCTGCAGCACCAGCACGCACACACAGTTGTTCCTTAAGCTGATAAACTTGCTAAAATAAAATTAAGGATAGATTATGGGTATAAATTGTTGGCAACGATTGTCGACACCAGTTTATTAACTGCCTCTTTTTCAAATTTGGGTTAAACAATAGACTCTGAAACCGCACCTAAAATGTATTTTTGAGAGTTGCCATCGTTACTTCATGCTAGAGGCAGATACGCACGTCGAAAGCTACTCAATGACTGTACAGCACATACGTGACAAATAAGACGATCGCATGTAGATTGCAATTTGCGCGAAGCTAACCGCGAATTTGTAAAGTCAAATCTCATGACAATAATTACTTGTATTTCATAAAATATAATCATAGTCGTTTGTACTTAGTATTGCTACTGGACATTTGTTTTTATATTTACAATCTACAGTCTGATTGTTGCGTCCTGTTCTTAATCACAGACTCTTGCCAGAAGTATCGCAATAAGATGCTTTAAAGTGACCCAGAATTACCGTACTGCATCTGAAATCGATGTAAGCAATTCTTCACTGCTACTAATATTCACTTGTAAACATTTATTTAGACATAAAGGTGCTTATGATTTAAATTGGAAAGCACATCGAGGCTCATTACTAAACTATAACACATTCACGACAACGTTTGAAAAATATGAACGACTAGCTTTAGCCGCTTGTGTTAATATAGATCTAATGTAATTAGATAATAAGTTCTAAAAGGTTCGCCATATCTTTTTTCTACACCTTACAATATGTATGCAAAAATTCATGATATTCGGTTGAGCAGTTAAGGCATGAAAGCGTAACAAAAAAATAAATAAACTGCTATTCTCTGTTATAGATAATATTAGTTACGATGTCAATACTAGTTATATAAATAAACAATGTAAGAAATACTTATTTATTTTTTTCTGTTTGTTTATAGATGGAACACTCAATAAGATTTTTTTTTAAGAATGTACCTACTGCCTATAAAAATACAGATATTTCTATGTTCACGCCACGGGTATTTTTTTTTTTCTCGAACTGACTACTCTATTGACCCGACCTCGGCTTGGGCTGTTACCTGGAAAAAGACGCGTCTGTCCTAGCTAACTATTCTAAGCTATTCATACATATATACATTTGTGAACCATACAATCGAAATTGCATGATTCACAAATGAATACATGTATATCGGATTGAAACGAACTAAAACTATTCGATTCAGTTCGATGAGGGAAAAAAACAAAACCCTCCCACCACCCCCAGCGGTGGTATTTCCAAACAATTATGAAATGCAAACCTTTAAGAAAAAAAAGAAAGCGTATACTTCTATAAAAGGCCGGCAACGCACTTGTGACTCCCCTGGTGTTGCTGGTGTCTATGGACGGCAGTGATCACTTACCATCGGGTGACCCGTCTGTTCGTTTGCCTCCGTCATTTTTGAGCTAATATCAAACAATTATTAGTATACTTTATTCTTAAGGTTATATCATTTTATTTAAAACTAGCTGACCCGTGCGACTTCGTCTGCACCAAATCGAAATTTTCGATCACTCTGAGTAGTAGTCCGGTGAAGCTGTTAAGACCTTCCTAGGTCAATAGCGTAGTCAGTTCGAGAAAAAAAATAGATCGCTCCGAGTATAGTTGCGCATAACACAAATTTAGGCATAAATACATATTATACGATATGTATAAGATCGAGATAACTTAAGAATAAATAACTGCCAATTTTAGATTCTTATAATAATGCTAGCAGACCCGCGCAACTTCGTCTGCGTGAAATCGGTTACCTACAGGTTCTAATTCTATTTGCAAACTCGAAAAATCTTAAAAATCTAGAACCCGATTACAGTTACTCCTACTGTTTCCAATTGTGAAGCCATACAATTCAGGGACTCACTCAAACACATACATACCTAGTTGGTTTAGTGAAATTATTTAGACATATGTGGATAAAATTTCGATGATACGGACATAGCGCCATTTGTCATTCAGTAACATCCGACCGTTGAATTATTTGGATATTGTTAATAGTGCAAAAAAAATAAATTGTAAAATTTAAAAAAAAAGAAAACTGGATACGGACCCCCTGGTTGCCAAAGGTATAAAATATGCTTTACGACTTATTTTCATACCTACTAAATATATACTTAAAATTTCATAAAAATCTGTCTAACCGTTTCAGAGAAGTTCAAAAACACCGTGACACGAGATGTTTATATATTAGAATTTATACAATTGCCGTCATTCTAACAGCTTGATTAGATCAAGCCACGTACTGTTTCACTCAAGTCGTGGTGGCCTAGTGATTTGACCGGTGGAATATTATTTCGATGTCCGCAGGTTCGAACCCCGGCATGTACCAACGAATTTTTCGGAATTCGCGTACATTTACTAATTTAGATTGGTAACATTATCGGCTGACGGTGAAGGAAAACATCGTGAGGAAACCCGAACCTGAGAAATGTTCTTGTAGTAATAGTGTATGTGGGAAAAATATAGAACTGTGGATTTCTCAGAGTTTGACGTCGTGGGCTGGCGTGTTGATTATGCCCATACATTCCTTCGGGAAGAGGCTTATGGCCCTGCAGTGGATTTCTTACAGTCTGATGATGATGTCTGTTTCACTCATATTCTACTATTAACAAATATGTGAAAACCTTATGTAATAATATTGTTGTGTAATAATATCTGTAGGTTATTCAAATTTCAATCAAGAAACAAATTCATTTACACAAACGAGCATCCTAAGAACATACGTAAGGCTAGTACTTGCTCCCCACCCTTACATCTTGGTTCCGGATCAAAATGTAGGGGTGAGCAACGAGTCCAAGCTTTACATATGTTCAGAAGCAAGATGTAGGGGTGAGGAGCAATTCCTAGCGTTACATTTTTTTAAATTTTTTATTGTGGCACTGCATAATTACTGCACTATGCCTAATGGTAAACACCGTACAGTCCAAAAACAATGGCGACCACCGAATGACACACTATCCACCGCCGGTCACCGCTGTCATGCCGACCTGTGAAAAGCTGCATATGCATAGGCTGATCCCGAAACGCGACCGGCAGAAGCGAATCACTATGACGGTCTTTTTCGCCATATACATGGTGGTTGCGACCCAGTCAGGTTGTAAAACCCTTTTTTTTTTATTAACGTGTGGAAATCCCTTACGGATACGCCACCCTTCCCTTATGTCCGACTCGCACGGAATAAAACCCCACGGTGAACCGACAGACCGTAATTGTTGGGGCGGCAAGGGATTGTACAATGCTAATCAACCTTGTAGAGCCGCCCCAATGGTCCGCCCGGCGGAAGGTAACCGCCAGGCTCCTACCTAACCGCCGGGCTCCTACCTCACCGGGCTCCTACCTAGGTTGTAAAACCCTACCACCCCGCTTTCGCCATTGCCTCGTTCGTTATTCAGCAGGGTGCACCACGTGCAGGTGAGGTTGGCTTGGGTGTCTCAAGTCTTATGATGTTATTCGACACCCCTTACACCCCATGTTCTTACACATATGTTCTTAGGATGCCCGTTTGTGGGAATAAAGTTTCTTAGGTTACAATTAGCTCATTTGTTATTATTGTTACAATGTTGTAGTCCAACCTAACTGAGAGCTTGAACGCGACTAACAGTTCAATTATTCAATAAATATAATTTTAAGTCAACTATACTGATGCGCTCATAATAACTAGGGCAACATGCAATGTACGTAACCGTCCAACAACAATCACGCTAGCTTACTTGTATCTTAACTTACCTTTAAAATTGTAGCCGCTGTCCGCTTCAACATTTCTTCTTTTTGTTTCTTATCATATTCGCGATACCGGAAACCAGATTAGAAGTACACTCGATCATTTTCTTTTTCTCGAACTTACTACGCTATTGACCTAGTAAGGTCTTAACAGCTTCTCCGGACTACACACTCGAACATATGAACACGTTTATATGCTTCTCAGCAAGGAGAATAGAAAATTATGGAACGTTGCCGTCTTTATTAAAATCATTTGACAAAATTCGAGATAAGCTATTTTGATAGCACCATTGTTTCCTTTTCCCACGGTCAATGACTCACCCGTTGTTTATTTATAACAACGAGTTCGCACACAAGGTGTAACAATATGAATAAATATCAAAAATTCATGTGTACTTACCAAGCTCGTCAATTAGTATTTTGTGCTAAAGAATAGTGAAACGATGGCTTACTGCCAAATGGCAAAATCTACAATATCACTTTCTAAAACATCTACTGTATATTTCAGTCGTAATGTATTCATCGTAATTATTACCAACAAATCGTGAATGTCAGACAATTATATGTAATATAAAGCTCACCCATTTCTACGAAGTGGGAAATATTAACCGAATAAATCAAAACGAAACTGGATGTATAGAATGTTAGTTGAATTCACTGATATACAAAAACCCAAGATGTACCCTTAACGTCTCACAGACGGCACACAAAAATGAGTGCATAATTTTGAGGGCATTTCAAATAATCTCGCGTCACTTGCGTCCTTGTAAAAACAACTATAAATTATTCAGGTAAGATTGAATTTGCAAAATCATAAGTTTATCGCTAAACTATAGCCACGTATGTATATTGGGTATGTTTTATTCGAGACTGTGCGTGCGTCTTGGGTTTTTATATGTCAGTGGTTGAAGTATATTTTTTAATAACCCTAAAAGATCAACTAATTCCTCTAAGCAAGTAGATATTCATAATTAATTATAATAGAGGATGTTATTAAATATTAGGCTAATAATCTAAAACGTCACAAATAATGATAATTATCTCTCAAAGATGTTCGAGGAAATCTACCAGGATGTTCCGACAGATTAGAGAATATCAGAAAACCGTTTTTTGAAGTGAAATCGTTGTGATTTCAAACCGGATGCAACGGAAAAAAACGACAGGTAAGAGACACAAATACTAAAATTAATGAGCCAGAGCGAGAGAGCAAATGTCGGTGTGTATGTATATTGCATACTGTTTAATACTTGCTTGTATTTGAGCATTTAACGTGTGTTAGTATATGTGAATAAAAATACGTGAGCTAATACTACTGTACACTGTATGCGGCTGCGTATTACAGCTTTTTAGTAAGAAGTCAGCGTGGTGTGTTATTATTTAACAGTGTTTGTGAGTATTTTTATATCTTGTTGTGCTAAATAATAAATTCATTTTTAAACAAATAAACTTT
>MU159218.1:250356-276682 GCA_015888305.1 Antheraea pernyi | reverse complement strand
CTGTGTGCTTAGTGTGAGTTTTTGTACACACTCGAACGCGTTGTCGTTCACTACGGTTTGTATGGGATTTTAAAAGCGCCATCTAGTTGCTCGCTTGTCAGACATCGTTTGTGAGTGCGAGTTTTGTTTGTTTACTTTATAGGTATCAAGTTTCGAAACGCGAGTATGCGCGAGTACGTAAAGGCGCGTAAATGCTTATTTGCGAGTGCGAGTTACAATTAAGTGCCATTTTGACGTTCCAAACCGAAACATATTCATATTTACGCTAGTATATGTTTCACTGTGATTTTTGTCGTGAAAAGTTTAGCTTTGTAGCTTAAAAGTGTTTTTATAGCATAAATTATATAGGAGTACGTTATTTTTGTGTTGAAAATGTTCAAAATACTGAGAGAAATAACGTACTTCTATACAATTTATACTATAAAAACACTTTTACTCTATAAAGCTAAACTTTTCACGACAAAAATCACAGTGAAACATATACTAGCGTAAATATGAATATGTTTCGGTTTGTAACGTCAAAATGGCACTTCATTGTAACTCGCACTCGCAAATAAGCATTTACGCGCCTTTACGTACTCGCGCATACTCGCGTTTCGAAACTTGATACCTATAAAGTAAACAAACAAAACTCGCACTCACAAACTATGTCTGACAAGTGAGCAACTAGGTGGCGCTTTTAAAATCCCATACAAACCGTAATCAACGTCAACGCGTTCGAGTAGGTACAAAAACTCACACTAAGCACACTGTCCTAACAAAAAAATAAACCGCCTTCGATGTGAAATACAAATAAGGCACTAAAAAGCGAAAAATAACTGAATTATTAAATTAACCAAATTAAATAAAAAATATTGATATTCGCGCTACCGAATAATATATTTGAAGTCGATGCCAACCTAAATTCATATCATCTACATACAAAGTTTTGGTCCACTCTCGTGTCCCATGATGTATATCTGTATAGTACATATACATATTTTATTTCCTGCAACAAATTTGAAATTTAGGTTGGCATCGACTTCTAATATATTATTCGGTAGCGGGAATATCAATATTTTTTATTTAATTTGGTTAATTTAATAATTCAGTTATTTTTCGCTTTTTAGTGCCTTATTTGTGTTTCACAACGAAGGCGGTTTATTTTTTTTTGGAATTTTTTTTTATTTCTCTATTTTTAGTGTCCATAAATATATCTGGTTCCTAATGGGTATAATAAATCGGTTCCAATTTCACGAAAATACGTAAATATGAAGTGGATGAAAATCAAATAAACGATTATCACCCCCTTAGGGGTTGAATATTTTCTTCAAATTTATATGGGACCACCTCTGAATATAATCGATTCAAATAAAAACAGAATCATTAAAATCGGTTCATAATTGACGGAGAAATCAATTAACATACATTAAAAAAAAATACACACAACCGAACGTAGTAACCTCCTCCTTTTTCGAAGTCGGTTAATAACCTCCTCCTTTTTCGAAGTGGGTTAAAAAACACTTGTCTATGATAAAATATCAAATATGTTAAAACTTTATGTTTCGATACCAAGAAATAATACTGGACTGTGTCCTAAGAGTTTTCTTTAATTGACAACATTTGCTGTTCTAACCTCTTAACAAGTTTCCTGCGTTTTATCCATAGAGAACTTTAATTACTATATCTGAAGGCACTAGTATATTCGTAACTATACCCATTGGAAGCTTACGACGACATCATTTCATGTCTACACGTTCCATATCTTAACACTTATTACTTAAATTATTCACACTGGAAGTCATAATAATCTATTAAGATGCTTTGAGAGTTACTTTTATAACTGTCGTCAGCTAATTACGATGGCAGGTTACGATTCTTTTCATATCCATATCTTGTATCTCCCACGAATCAACACTAGGGCCCTAAACCATTTTAATCTGTACAAACGATGTTTAAGGTTCTCTGATTTTCTTTGTCTAACCTATACATACGATATTAATCTATATACTGAGTTTGCGTGTCTATGTTTCTATGTGTATTATTAACGATAAAATTACTGTGAGTCAACAATATATTGAATCTTAACGGGAAAAAAATGTCGACAAATAATTTCGTGATATTTCATTATTTATATATAAAGAGATCAACAGCTATTGACTCTACTTTATAAATAGTTATTAGCATATTAATTTTTTGCCAAGAGAGATTTAAATCACACAACATAACACAAATCATTACATAGTATAAAACAAAGTCCCCTACCGCGTCTGTCTGTCTGTCTTTTCGCGATAAACTCAAAAACTACTCAACGGATTTTCATGCGGATTTCACCAATGAATAGGGTGATTCATGAGGAACGTTTTAGTATATAATTCGTCAATGATGTTTTCATAATCAGGGCGGGACAACGTCTGCCGGGCCCACTAGTAATGTATAAATTACAAGTGAAGTACATCTTTTTATAAGATCAATAACGATATGACCAATTTAATCAAATAAAAAATATGGGTGATTTATGGGGTTACTTTTTTATACTTTATGGGTGTTATTACAAAAAAGTGAAATATGTATCGAATACTTGCTTTAAAAAGGTTTCGAATTAAATGCACCGAGGTCGCTGAATGATCACCTATCTTGCTCTTTTGTCTCGCTTTGGTGACGTTAGGTTACACTTGCGGCTTGCACGGGTTCGGCGGGCTGGGAGGCAGCCTCGCAACCGGGCTGCCTCAGTCGTGTGTGGTGTGGGAAACGCCTGCCGCCGGAGGGTGTTGCGGAGCCTGTTCGCTCACCCCGTGACACCACCCATAGTGCGGCGTTGGTTGTCGTGGAGTTTTAGCCGGTTGAAGTCGCCGAATGGCACCACCCCTGCGTGACTATCACTTAAGGCTGGTGGTCGGTTCAGCTCAGGCTCTCTCCCGGGGGCCCTGACAGTCCATGATGGATCTTCTCTCCACGTTAAAAAAAAATAAGGTAGACTTGCGAAAAAGGATAACGCGACCTTCCCTCGGGCGTGCGCGGTGCGTTTAATAAGAAACCTTTTTAAAGCAAGTATTCAATACGTATTTAACTTTTTTATAATAACACCGTATAAGTCTTAGCATTTGACCACAATTTCGTAAATGTTAAATAACAATGTGGTATAAGATGATAAACACGCTAAACCTAGAGAGGACTGACTACGCTATTGACCAAGCAAGGTCTTAACAGCTTCACCGGACTACAAGAGAGGACTGGCTCTCATGTCCAGCTGCCGGAATACACCAACAATTGCTTAACGATAAATTTCTAACTTGAAGGCCAGTACTAGCCAGATTGACTTTTCCCGGTAACACACACATAATATAGTATTTTAATAAAACAAGATGCTAGAATATACAAAGGGTTTCTATTCCAGATCTTTTAGAAATATCACATTATACTAGCAAAACCAAAATATGTTAGATTTTATAGGTGGTAGAGCCACGCTGAGGCTATTGCTGGTTTCAGTTTGAATGGGTCGGCTCGCCCGGGATAGTACCACCATCTCATAGAAAATAGACGTGAAATAACAGTGCTTGCATTGTTGCGTTTCGTTCGGTCAGTGAGAACGCCAGAGGCCCACCTGCCCTCACCTCTCCTCTGCCCCTCCCAGCCTTTCCCCCAAGCACAGGCTGGCAACGCACTTGCGACTCCCCTGGTATTGCTCGTGTCTATGGACAGTGGTGATCACTTAACGTCAGATGACCCACCTGTTCGTTACCTCCTATGACATAAAAAAAATAAGCAATAATAATGCAAGATGCAGTTTGAACTTTGAGGCTTCATACATATACAAATTTATAAACATAGGTAGGTACCGACTTTCCTATTATGACACCGCATAGTAACTATTGTCAATTGATTTGTTCACAATTTTAAAAAATGTAACTGAACGTGAAAACTATAAAATATATACAAGTTGTTCGTTAAACGCAATTATTCATTTTGTTACCTTTATAGATATACCATAAATAGACTTTAATATTACAAGTATGGCTACAAAGAAGAATTTATTTGTGATTTTTATAGTATTTTGCAATTCAGGGTAATCCATTAACAATACGAATAACTAACTTAACTAAACCCTATACATTGTAGGGTCATTTCTGATTTACATTTTGAGTACTGTTTTTTATAAAACGGTTAAAAACATGTAAATTATTGTGACCTTGTACTTATAGTCTCATTTCGCATAACAAAATAAATTCTATGAAATATTTTATTTATCTACTATTTTAACTTCTATACGAGTATATGTTGACTATTATAAACTTTAAAATTTGTTAATGTCTACGTCCGGTACCGCTATGACACACCCGAGAGGCGAGACTACAACGCCACCCGGGGAACCACTATTGACCTGCGATACCACGCTATTGACTTTATCGGGGTGTTACTAATGACCTCGAACGCTATTGGTGGAAGTTATCGGCTGTTCATTATTCACCCCGTTGTGAGACTACATTGGTGGGAGTTCGGCATATAAAGGGCAAGATGTCGCTGATGTGGACGCACTCCTATGTGGAAGTTATTGTAAGGCGAAGCTCTGGCCAAATGAATAGTGACAGTATATACGAAGTGTTTATTGGCAATCCTGACTGCATCGACCCTATACGTGATTAGTGTAACAAATCAGAAGCGGGATTACCTGAATGTCCGTGCCATAACTCGAAGGGTAGGAGAACAAAAACGGCAATACAGTAAAATCTGAAGAAACGTACAAATCGTAAGAAAGATGTTTTTTTCTCACGGAACGAGATTGTGTCAAGAATAACTTTGTGGTATCATTTGATCGGGAAGCCTACAGATCGCGTTATAAAGAAAAGGAAGTTTTTATGGAGCGAAGCGGCGTCATGATTCACTGATGGATGCCGAACTTTGTGGTATTGCTGTATACATTCCTTCACGGTTATGTTTCGCAGGTATGATGAACATATATATGATAACTACGTGGTTACTGTGTGATTACTACGTGGTTACTGTGTGATTACTACGTGGTTACTGTGTGATTACTACGTGGTTACTGTGTGATTACTACGTGGTTACTGTGGGATTACTACGTGGTTACTGTGTGTTTACTACGTGGTTACTGTGTGTTTACTATGTGGTTACTGTGTGTTTACTATGTGGGTACTGTGTGTTTACTACGTGGGTACTGTGTGTTTACTACGTGGGTACTGTGTGTTTACTACGTGGGTACTGTGTGTTTACTACGTGGGTACTGTGTGTTTACTACATATCGTAGTTTCCAATGCAAGAATAAATCTTTTTCAGGTATTAAACTATATCTTTCGCAGGTATATTAACTATATCTTTCGCAGGTATGAACTATATGAATTACTACGTGGTTACTGTTTGCTGTACCTGAACTATATATGATTATGTGGTTACTGATTAATGTTTCTATGTACATGTGATTACTGCCGTATGTACTACTGCCGTATGTACATGTGATTACTGCCGTATGTACTGTGTGATTACTGCCGTATGTACTGTGTGATTGCTGCCATATATACTGTGAGATTGCTGACTTTACAAAAAATAATTTAGGCAATTTTAGTTTATACTAGCTGTTAACTGTGGCTTCGCCCACTGTGCTGTCACCAAAACGGTTACATCGATTTTCACGGAATTTTCACTGGTAGATAGCATACCTAATAAAATTTTTATTAGGTATGCTATTTTAGACTAGCTGTTACCCGCGACTTTGTCTGCATGAAATTTAGCAAGATTTCAACTCATTCTTTATTTTTAATAAGAGAAATAATTATCAGCTTATTGTTTACAATTCGACATTATAATTATTAATAACATTAATGATATAGAGGTCTTCCTAAAAAGATCTTAGATTATAAACGTATTACGTAAAGTGTTCCATAATACAATTTCTTGCGGAACAGACAAGCGTTTATTTTTTGTATAGTCATAAAATCTTAATTATAATAATGGCAATGTATATTAAATATAATGTAAATGTAAATCTTAATAATAATATTTTAAGTTATTGTTTCGTTAGTTCCTTATACAGTGTAAGTGAGCACTGAGGTAGTTAGTTATATGGTGGGTTAAGGTTCCAAATGTGTTGCTGATGACAAACCTCATTTGGCACGCTTTTTGTATTTATATATCTACTGTACGACGTTACATGTTACTTTTAGTGGCGTGCGCGTCGTAATTACAATTGTCTTTAAAGAGCGTTTCTGTAATTTTACATAGTCTTACCATTCTATAATTCTTTAATACGATTTAAAAAAAGCGTGCGAAGCTGCGGTTACATCTAGTAGTAAAATATATTTTTAGAATGAATAATGAAGATGTTTTCTTAAGCTGCCCCGAAATGTCAGAAAGGATGGGCTATTTCGTTCAGATTCATGCTATATGTTAATATAATGATGTTTTAATTCTGAAAATGCTTAGAATTTTATGTACCAACCTCCCATATTTCTTATGTACGGCCTGGTCTCAAGTTCAAACGACTTAATATAGCTGGAACGTAGACTGCAAAAGTTTTCCTCTTAGGAAAGAATAGTACGATGTGTGAATAAATAATGCATGAGATAACAAATAGTTTCGAGATAAACCACAAGCGGTGTTATTACAAAAAAGTTAAATACGTATTGAATACTTGCTTTAAAAAGGTTTCGAATTAAATGCACTGCGGTCGCTGAATGTTCGCCATCTTGTTCTATTGTCTCACTTTGGTTACGTTACGTTAGACTTGCGAAAAAGGATAACGCGAACTTGCCTCGGGCGAGCGCGGTGCATTTAATTCGAAACCTTTTTAAAGCAAGTATTCAATATGTATTTAACTTTTTTTTGTTATGTTTTGGAACATAGGGTGTTAATGTCTCTACGTCTGGTACCGTGACGCACCCGAGAGGCGAGACTACAACTCCACCCGGTGAACCACTATTGACCTGTGATACCGCGCTATTGACTTTATCGGGGTGTTACTAATGACCTCGAACGCTATTGGTGGAAGTTATCGGCTGTTCATTACTCATTCCGGTGTGAGACTACATTGGTGGGAGTTCGGCATATAAAGGGCAAGATGTCGCTGATCTGGACGCACTCCTATGTGGAAGTTATTGTAAGGCGAAGCTCTGGCCAAATAAATAGTGACAGTATACGAAATATTTATTGCCATTCCTGACTGCGTCGACCCTATACGTGATTAGGGTAACAAATCAGAAGCGGGATTACCTGAATGTCCGTGCCATAACTCTAAGGGTAGGAGAACGAAAACTGCAATACAGTAAAATCTGAAGAAAGTACAAATCGCAAGAAAGATGTTTTTTCTCACGCAACGAGATTGTGTCAAGAAAACCTTTGTGGTATCATTTGATCGGGAAGCCTACAGATCGCGTTATAAAGAAAAGAAAGTTTTTATGGAGCGTTTTATGGAGCGAAGCGGCGTCATGATTCACTGATGGATGCCGAACTTTGTGGTATTGCTGTATACATCCCTTCACGGTTATGTTTCGCAGGTATGATGAACTTATATATGATTACTACGTAGTTACTGTGTGATTACTACGTGGTTGCTGTGTGATTACTACGTGGTTGCTGTGTGATTACTACGTGGTTGCTGAAAAATATTTAACTATCTTGCAATTCGTGTCTATACAATAAGCCAAAATAATCACTTATGATTAGAGTAATATTCTTTTTTTAATTTCATAAGATATTTTTATAATGAAAGTCATGGTAGACTTGTGGTTTGACCGGTTGGATATCACTCCGATGCTCGTAAGTTCGAACCCCGGCATGTACCAACGACTTTTTCCGAAGTCACATATATTTACTAATTTAAATTGGTGAAACCTTCGACTGACGGTAAAGGAAAATGTCGTGAGAAAACCTGAACCTGAGAAATGTTTTTGTAGCAGGTACTACTGTAAGTGGGAAAACATAGAACTGTGGATTACTCAGAGTTTGAAATCGCCAATACGTCGTGGGTTGACGTGATTTTGTCCATACCTTCCTTCAGGAAAAGGCCTATGGCCCTCCAGTGGGTCTCTTACAGGCTGATGATAATGATGATGTTTATACTAGCTTTTATTGCGACTTTAAATACTTTTCAGTATATTCAGCATATGCTCTGCTTCAAACCTGAGGCCGTGTGATTGCTGCCGTATGTACTGTGTGATTGCTGCCGTATGTACTGTGTGATTGCTGCCGTATGTACTGTGATTATGTACTATGTGATTATGTACTATGTGATTATGGTGATTATGTACTATGTGATTATGTACTATGTGAATATTATTTCTATTATGTACTATGTGAATAATGTTTTTGTAATATGTGATTATGTACTATGTGAATAATGTTTCTATGTACCATGTGATTATGTACTATGTGAATAATGTTTCTATGTACCATGTGATTTTATGTACTATGTGAATAATGTTTCTATGCACCATGTGATTATGTACTATGTGTGAATAATACTGTTTCTATTACTTATGTACTATGTGAATAAAATACTGTTTTACTATGTGAATAAAAATACTGTTTCTATGTACTATGTGATTATGTACTTTGTGAATAATACTGTTTCTATGTACGATGTGATTATGTACTATGTGAATAATACTGTTTCTATGTACTATGTGATTATGTACTATGTGTATAATACTGTTTCTATGTACTATGTGATTGCTGAATACTGTGTGAGCGCTGTATGATCTCCACAATGCTTACATATATACTGAATCATCATACACTATCGGTAATCCGTTTTGTGATAAATGGATACACAGGAATTGACTGAATCATCTTGGTCACGGATTATCGATGTCATATAGCAAGTTACTCGTATTATATTCTTTTCAGATTAGGGATGTATGTGGAAATAGACTGTGACCGCCGTGGGACACGGCATTTGCAGGATGGCCGAGTGTTAATGTCTACGTCCGGTACCAATATGACACACCCGAGAGGCGAGACTACAACGCCACCCGGGGAACCACTATTGACCTGCGATACCGCGCTATTGACTCTATCGGGGTGTTACTACTGACCTCGAACGCTATTGGTGGAAGTTATCGGCTGTTCATTATTCATTCCGGTGTGAGGCTACATTGGTGATATATAAAGGGCAAGATGTCGCTGATCTGGGCGCACTCCTATGTGGAAGTTATTGTAAGACGAAGCTCTGGCCAAATAAATAGTGACAGTATACGAAGTATTTATTGCCATTCCTGACTGCGTCGACCCTATACGTGATTAGGGTAACAAAGGTGAAAAGCCTGAAAAGAATTAGCCACATTGATTTGCCTTTGAAGATCGAATCAATGTGGCTGTGTGTATAAATCCCGTTGAAACAACTTCCGAATGGAATTAAATGTTGACTGTCATGAAAAAAGAATACTTTTTCAAAATAGAATCGAAAAAAGAATACTTTTTCAAAATAGAATCCTAAGTAATTATAAATGCAAAAGTGGGTTTGTTTATTACGCTTTCAAGTGTCTCAACAGATCATCGTGACATTTTGAATATACACACATCAAAAAAGTCTAAGCAACATGCGTGATATTACAAATTTTACCATTTATATTAATTAATTTCTAAGTATTTACTCAAAGTGCGTAAGGTAAGTAAACTTTTTTGTTATTGATGACATTACGTTTAGTCTTGATAATTACTACGTTTAGTCTTGATTTTATAATTTTACCAACCATTTGTTAGCGACAAAATTGAATTGTTAGATATTCTTTACGTCATGAAGCGACGTCTTACACTAATCACGTATAGGGTCGATGCAGTCAGGATTGCCAATAAACACTTCGTATATACTGTCACTATTCATTTGGCCAGAGCTTCGCCTTACAATAACTTCCACATAGGAGTGCGTCCACATCAGCGACATCTTGCCCTTTATATGATGCGTGATATTACAAATTTTACCATTTATATTAATTAATTTCTAAGTATTTACTCAAAGTGCGTAAGGTAAGTAAACTTTTTTGTTATTGATGACATTACGTTTAGTCTTGATAATTACTACGTTTAGTCTTGATTTTATAATTTTACCAACCATTTGTTAGCGACAAAATTGAATTGTTAGATATTCTTTACGTCATGAAACGACGTGTTACACTAATCACGTATAGGGTCGATGCAGTCAGGATTGCCAATAAACACTTCGTATATACTGTCACTATTCATTTGGCCAGAGCTTCGCCTTATAATAACTTCCACATAGGAGTGCGTCCACATCAGCGACATCTTGCCCTTTATATGCCGAACTCTCACCAATGTAGTGTTACACTAATCACGTATAGGGTCGATGCAGTCAGGATTGCCAATAAAACACTTCGTAGAAACTGTCACTATTCATTTGGCTAGAGCTCCGCCTTACAATAACTTCCACATAGGAGTGCGTCCAGATCAGCGACATCTTGCCCTTTATATGCCGAACTCCCACCAATGTAGTCTCACAACGGGGTGAATAATGAACAGCCGATAACTTCCACCAATAGCGTTCGAGGTCATTAGTAACACCCCGATAAAGTCAATAGCGTGGTATCGCAGGTCAATAGTGGTTCCCCGGGTGGCGTTGTAGTCTCGCCTCTCGGGTGTGTCATAGCGGTACCGGACGTAGACATTAACACTCGGCCATCCTGCAAATGCCGTGTCCGACGGCGGTCACAGTCTATTTCCACATACATCCCTAATCTGAAAAGAATATAATACGAGTAACTTGCTATATGACATCGATAATACGTGACCAAGATTTGGCATTCATAGAAGTGTTATTTGTCGTCTTTGGCAGCGCTACAATAATACAGGAGAACCCGCTGAACAGCATCCAGGCCGTAAAAGGAGTACAACCACTCGGCAAGGCCGGTACATACAACTGACTGCAAGACGCCAGCCCATGTTAACCGCTCGAGAGATAAGTTTGAGGCTACAAATTTCAAGTGGTGTTGATGTAAGTCCTCAAACTGTGTGAAATCGACTGCATGAGTACGGCCTACGAGCTCGACGCCCAATCAGGTGCCCACCGATACGTCACGGGAATCGCGCTCGTCGATATGAATGGTGTAGAGAACGCATAACATGGACCCAGGAACAATGGGATAAAATTATGTTTTCCGATGAGTCGCGATTCGGGTTTAAGCCTGATACAAGAAGGGTGCGAGTGTATCGTCGGCCCGGAAATACTGAAAGGCTCAGGTGCGTTCAGGAAGTTCATCCATACAGCGGCTCAACAGTTATGTTATGGGCGGGTATTATGAAGAACAGGCGAACTGAGCTCGTTTTTGTAAATGGAAACATGAATGCTGAAAATTACATTGAGGATATTCTCAGACCTTATGTCTACCCATTTGCACAAACCTTTGGCTCCGATTTTAGGTTAATGCATGACAATGCGTGTTCACATACAGCTCGGCGAACCAGTGAATACTTTGCAACGGAGAACATCCGGGTATTGCCCTGGCCTGCACAATCGCCAGATCTCAACCCCATCGAGCACGCATGGGACATGCTCCAGAGACGTGTTTTGAAGGACTTGGACGGAGCGACAACAACCCAACAGCTGAAGGATTTGCTACAATTCCATTGGGAGCGAATACCGCAAGATGACATAAACAGTCTCATTAATTCAATGAATAATCGTTGCCGACAAGTTCTGAATAGCAGAGGAGACCATACTTTGTATTAAATTGTTCTATTCTTTCACAATAAATACATTTTCTTTAGAAATTTCATTTTGTAAGAAAAAAGTTTAGTTTCTTATGTATCTTAGTTTCTACAGTATATTCTAATATTGTTCATTTCTGTTATTAAAAGAACTTATAAAGACCATAGCTGTTATTTTTACATCATAGAACCCTAAAGATATTATTTTAAAAATAAAATACAACGTTATAATGAGAAGAACCATCCTAATATTTAAATTAGTACATGTTGCTTAGACTTTTTTGATGAGTGTATGTTGCCTAGGGTACAGAAAAGATATGCTTGAAACAAACCAGACAATTAAGACGTTAAAAAACTATAAATGTGTATTGTTAGCTTCAAGTAGTTAAACAACTGATAAAATTTAATACATTTCGACTATCATAAATTATTCACCAAAATGCATTCATAGAAAAGCGATAAAACACTTAGATGTTAATATATTATTATGTACTAGCTTCTGCTCGCGAATTCGTCCACGTGGTATAATGACTTTGGGATAATTAAAACGTAGTGGAAGCTCTCAAAAAGAAAAAAAAACATTCTTCATTGGTGCTCCGCTCCTATTGGTTTTAGCATAATGATATATGAGCCTATAATATAGCCTAATAAAGCCTTCCTCGATAAATGAGTTATCTAACACTGAAAGAATTTTTCAAATCGGAGCGGTACTTTACCTATTTCCAGTCGTTTTTAATTTTTTTATTGTAGCACGGCAAAATGACTGCACTGTGCCTGATGGTAAGCACAGTCCAATCCAAAAACAATGGCGACCACCGAGTGATACACTATCCATCGCCGGTCGCCGCTGTCATGCCGGCCAGCGAAAAGCTGGATATGCACAGGCTGATCCCAAAATGCGACCCGCAGAAGCGAATCACTATGACGGGCTTTTTCGCCATATACATGGTGGTTGCGACCCAGTCGGGCTGTAAAACCCTTCCACCCCGTTTTCGCCATTGCCTCGTTCGTTATTCAACAGGGTGCACCACGTGCAGGTAAGGTTGGCTTGGATGTCTCAAGTCTTAGATGTTATTCGACACCCCTTACACCCCAAAACTGTCATCCCTTATTTCCTATTGTTATTTTACGTCCTTGAGGATAAAACTTTTACAAATTTTGAACGTCATATTTATTTATTTCGAATCGACAGCTTAAAAAATAATTTCCAATCTTTTAGCTCTAAAAATGACGATACTTCCATACAACTTTTCATTCCTCCTTTCAACCCCTTACAACCCTTTTTTCCCATTAAAAAGTATGCCTATGTCCTTTCTATCTGTGTACCAAATATCATCCAAACAAAGAATTTCTCTGGCACGTCTAGCAGCAATTCTTTGAGGACGCATCTACGCGATGCTTCTTGTTGATTTTTATGTGATCGCTTGTGTTGATTAGTGGCCTTGTATGATGCAAAATATAGACTACAGATGCCACATGATCGCTTAAACAAGTATGTATGGGACAATAGCTATCATATGGAACTTGCTTCAAATGTGAGGACGCTCGAAGATCCGAAACTTGAAGTGGAGCGAATTTACCATTGGCGTCATCTTTTTCTATGGTCTGCACCACCGAAAATTGCAATCTCCTTTATGACTTCCAGTATACCGGACTGGTTTTCTTCTGTTCTAGGCCTGTAACTTGCTTCAAATGTGAGGACGCTCGAAGATCCGAAACTTGAAGTGGAGCGAATTTACCATTGGCGTCATCTTTTTCTATGGTCTGCACCACCGAAAATTGCAATCTCCTTTATGACTTCCAGTATACCGGACTGGTTTTCTTCTGTTCTAGGCCGAAAAACAGAATCTTGAAGTTTTAGAGCTGCTGCAAAGTCGGTATTACTTTCACAAAGCTCTAAATTTTTTTATGTTTTCTAGTCACTACTTTTTTTTTGTCGGGATAACGTCTTTTATAATAAGTCATCGGTTCAGTGTATAATAAATTAAGTTAAACATTGTTTTCTCATATCTGCCTCCGTCGTCTAATAGTTGTGTATAGCGACGAGGTTGTGGGTTCGATCCCCGAACGACATACTTCTATGTGATGATCATATATATGTGTTTGTCCTGAGATGGGGTGATTTTCTATGTCATACTTTCTAGCCGTGACATGGCATCATTCGGAATTCAAACACAAATTTAAAATAAATAAGTACATAAATATTTCCAAAAAAATAGTGCTTAATTGGGATACTAGATGTACTAGATGGCGCCTTGTGAATGTGGTGGAATATTTATTTACATTTTATTTAATGTTAGACAACTACAACATTATGTACCCAAACTGCTAAGTCTTGTTTTATGAAAATCATAACTAATAAAAGTAGCACAAACACACAAATCCGATACAGCTATTTATATAATTATCTGTCCCTGTGCGGGAATCGAACAGCAGACCTTGCGTCATTAGCGGAATATCAAAATGTATATTCTTATTTTACTTAATTTTCAAGATCGGCAACATAACAGCGACGCACCTGGTATTGCACTTGTCCATAGGCGATGGTAACCATTTAACATCAGATGGGTCGTCTGCCTGTTTGCTGCTCTATGCCAAAGAGGCATAAAAAAAATTACAGCGAATTAAGATACTTAAGTATATTTTTAATTTATCTAAAGTCAATAACAATTATTTCGTGCACTTAAAAAACAATCGAATAAGATCACTTATCTTTTCCACCCTGTGTACATATTTAGTGTTCTGCGGAACGACCTAGCAATACTTAGCCAGTTATTAGTTGGGTAACTATAACAAAATTCGAACTTACTTTTACGTACTCGGACTCCAGTTGCATTCTTGAGGTTGACGACATAGCAATTTTTGAAAAATATTCATGATTGTCGCTTTCTGTTTCATTATTTTTATTTGCAATTCTTCCACTTTACCTTCCATATTGTCACCATTTTTCAAACTTTCCCATAAGCTACTAACTTCTTCTTGTACATTTTCTTTTTTTATACCACATACATAGACTGCACTGTCAGCTTCATATAGTTTACGATAAAGTTTACCTAAACCACTCGTTTTGTTCATTTTAAATTTGTTTCGTAAATTAAAAACATAAAATACCAGAACTAAAAAAAGTACATCGTTTAATCCGCGAAAGTCAATTCTCTAATGAATTAGAAACAAAGAAATAACCGCTAAGCCGACAAAACAATTTGAATCTTAACGTTCATACACATAGGAGTGCAAATGTTATTGGGTATTTCGTTAATAGTGCAAAGTTCATGTTTTAACGCGTAGATTCGGAAATGTGACGTCACAAAATTTAGGACCTCTCCCACCCCCTTGTCACACAATGTCACACTTCTTCGACCCCCTCCCTCCCTCTTAACGTGTGACGTAATTTATGGACGGTCCCCAATGCATAACAACTAGGAACTTATTTCAAAGAAACAGAAAAAAATGATCAGTAAGGAAGCAGACGGAAATTCGTATTCGAACTAAACTTAAGGCCATTCTTTTAAATTTCCATTTTTAAATTTCCATAACATCAATCAAAAACAATATAAATAAAACAAAAAAATACAAAGTTTGAAGTAAAATTTAGAACCAGTCACAGGTTAGTAGTAATAACAATTAATAATAAGTAACAATTAAGACATTTTGTAATTTAGCCTATTTAAAGTTCTTGCTAGAAGTGACTTCCTCTATAGCGTACACAAAGTCGCATTCTTTTTCTGATTTATTGATACTTCTTTTTTAATAAATTTTTGACGTTGTATTGTGAATTGAAAAAGCTAAAAAAACATGATACCTCAAAAATGGTTCACTTCTGCATAATGCATATGGGAGTTAAAATTATCACAAATAGTCACCCCCCCATCACCTCCTAACGAAAATTCATCGAATTACCAATAACCCTGTATATAAAATGTATTACAATGCGTTTAAATATTGAATTATATGACATAACTAATAGGCCCGGCCGTGATACTAATAAAATCTTAGAATCAGGCCACACCACCACCTACTTTATTTTTTTAATAATTTAGTCACATAAATACGAACAAAACATTGTTATATATAAAGATATAGGATTAATAAGCAATAACGCCCCTAATAATCAATTATCATGTACTTTTCGTACACAATATTAAGTTTTTGTCAGTTCCGTATAAGTGTCGAGTTACAAGACTAGTATTTGTTTGTTTAATTTATTCTGTTAATTTTATTAACGGAATATATATATATCATCCTCACCATCTTATCCCACCTAAGTATGTTGTACCTAACATGTTTTTCTTTTCCACTCTCCCCTGTCAGATGTCATTTCAGTATTCATTACCTTTTATACTAATAACATTTTTCACACAATCGATCCTCGCAATTTTCGATCTGCATCTACTCATACATTCCGTCCACTATCATACTCAAAACTTTTCTTGCTACATGACTGCCATATCTTCTCATAATATAGCCGTACCATACTAATTTATTACTCCTCAAGTTCTCTGTCACTGGTATTGCCTTCAAACTTCCTTTGATATGCTCATTCTTAATCTTATCTAGTTACACTACACATCCATCTTACTATTGGCATACATTTAATCAGAATAAAGGAATAAATATTTATTGCAAATAAATATTCTCGGTTAATACTATTTAATTGTTATTAACTTAAATATGCACTGCAACTAACTACGGGTTAACAAGTATATAAAGTAAGTAACATTTCATTTATAACGCTAATTATGTTTAAGTGTAACTAAGTGAATAACGACTTTACCGGTTAAGTCATGAAAGTATATTATAGTTTATTGCTGATATCTATGGCCCCATTAGTGAATTCATTTCTTACCAATTTTCTGTCAAACATCAAATCTATTTTGGATCCAAATAATGAAGATTTAAATTTGAACGGTTCGCAATTAATTGCAAAATATGGATTTCCAGTTGAAACTCATAAAGTTCAGACCAGTGATGGATACATTTTAACCATGTTCAGAATACCATGTGGTGGTCCACCAGTGTTTTTAATGCACGGATTAATTTTAAGTTCTGATGACTATATCATAGCTGGACCGGAAAGTGCAATAGCATATTCGCTTGCTAAAGAAGGCTATGATGTTTGGATGGGGAACGCAAGAGGTAATAAATATTCACGATCTCATGTAACTCTGTCGCCTAATACAGACCCAGAGTTCTGGAATTTTAGTTTTCATGAAATCAGCGTCATTGATGTACCAACCATGATTGATTATGTATTAAATAAAACTGGACGTTCAAAACTAATATACATTGGACATTCACAAGGTACTACAAACTTTTTCGTAATGTGCTCTGAACGACCAGAATATAATAATAGAATTGTCGTCATGATTGCTTTAGCTCCAGGAGCTTATTTATCAAACACGAAAAGTCTACCTTTCAGAACATTAGCTCTCTTTGAACCCGAAGAATACGAATTTGTAAGAACATTTCACTATCCCAATGAAATTTTGCCCAGTAATGAGGTAATTAGAACAATAGCAAAAGTGTTATGTGGTACACAACTTAGTGCCGCGATAATATGCACTAATTTAATATATCCATTTGTTGGCTATAATTATCTTCTACTAAATTATACTAACGGGCCAAACATCGCTCAACATGCACCTGCTGGATCATCGGTGAAGCAAATTTTGCACTTTTTTCAGTTAGTAAATTCAGGAAAATTTCGTCAATTTGACTATCGTGAACAAAAAAATAATGAAATATATGGAACTCCAGTTCCTCCCTCTTATTCTTTGGAACGTGTAAAAGCACCGGTTTTTATATTTTGCAGTGATAATGACTTGGTTGTAAGTGTCACTGACGCAGATCGGACACGCCGTGCGTTATCAAATGTCATTGGGTTTTATAGAGTACCTTTTAGTAAGTTCAATCATTTAGATTACTTATGGAGTAGAGATATAAAGAGGCTTGTCTATGGAAAAATATCAAACACATTAAAAAAATATGTTTCGATACCAACAAACAATACTGGTTTGTGTCCCAAACGGTATGTTTAATTGACAACATTGATCTATTTTAGTCTTTTCATCTATACTTAATATATTAAGCTGAAAAGTTTGTTTGTGTGTTTGTTTGGTTGAACGCGATGATCTCAGGAACTACCAGTCCGATTTGAGAAAATCTTTCGGCTTTAGATAGCTCATCTATCGAGGAAGGCTATTGGCTATATATCATCACGCTAAGATGAAGAATGTTTCAAAATCGGGCACTTTTTTCCTTTTGAGAGATTTCGTTAGTGTTATTATTATATACGTTGCCATAGTAACGTGGTAAGTTGCTATCGCAAATATTTTCAAAGTTTATTTTGTTTTCCTATTCAAAAAGTTTATTCTACTTTTATTTCTAATTTTTTATTTGTTTTCTATTACGTATTATAAAATTAAAGTTTGTGTATGTACAATTAAAATAACAACTTTTTGATGAATGCATATGGCTACAAAAAAACAAAAAAAATTTTTTTTATACTTTGTCTATATTATTATGTTTTGCCTGTTTGTTGGTTTGTTCCGGGTAATCTCCAAAACGGCTGGACCTATTTTAACGGGAGTTTTGTTGGCAGATAGCCGAAATTATAGCGGTTGACATATTCTATTTTATTTCTCCGCGGCTTCGTCCGCATTGCTATTTCCAAAATGGTTGGAACCATTTTCACGGGGTGTACACTGATAGATAGCAGACCTCATAAAACGGAATTTAGGTTATTTATTTTGTTACTCAAGACTTCGTCCGCAATATTCTACTATCTCCTAATCGGTTGGACCAACTTTCACGGGCAGATAACTAGCGGGATCGGAAAACGTTGTCCCGCCCCGATAATAAAAAGAAAACCTTGACAAATTATACCTAAACCTTCCCCTATGAATCATTCTACTGGTGAAAACGGCATGAAAATCCGATCTGTAGTTTTTGACTTTATCACGAACAGATAAATAGACAGACCAGAGGACTTTGTTTTCAATCGACTTCGAAAAAGGAGGAGGTTACTATGTTCGGTTGTATGTATTTTTATTAATGTACGTTCATCGATATTTTCGTCAATTGTGAACAAATTTTAATGATTCTTTTTTTATTTGAATTGGTGCACTATGTAGTGATGAACTGCTACCTGCGCATTCGTCCGTGTGAAATGGATCAAAAATATGTTACATCCGCGTGAGAGGTGTGGGACTCCAAAAATAAATATACATAATTGAAAGTCATATATTTGTATGTAATATGAAAAATATCATCCTTTTGGTCAATTTGGCGGTCATATTGTTTTATTTACCGCGTTTGCGTCTACATAACTCAGTAATTATAGCAACGTGTAAAAATAACACAATTATATTGACAATATGGGCATGTTATATCTATATAATAAAAGATTAAACACAATCCGTGTTATAATAAAAAAGTTAAATACGTATTAAATACTTGGTTTAAAAAATGTTTCCTAATAAATGTACCACGCTCGCCAGAGGCTGGTTGGCGTTATCCTTTTTTCGCAAGTCTAACCTAACGTAAACAAAGCGAGACAAAAGAGCAAGATGGCGATTATTCAGCAACCACGGTGCATTTAATATGAGACCTTTTAAAGCCAGGGTTCAATACGTATTAAACTTTTTTGTAATAACACCTATATTGTTCGATAATGTATAGTTTAAAATTTTAATTACTTTCTTATATAGTGTTAATGAGCACTGAGTGTGGTATATAGTAGATTAAAGTTCCAGGTATGTTGCTGATGATAAATCCCACCCCATTCGATATACTATTAGTATTCGTATATCTAATGTACACGTTACATGTTACAGTAGTGTACACATCCACTCACAATTTTACATTTCTTTAATACATTTTAAAAAAGCGCGTGCGGAGCCGCGGGTAACAGCTAGTATATTTATAAAACATTATCGGTCTTATTACAAAAACAAAAATTAACACGGGTATAACACGAGTTTTACTAAGCAGTGCCTAAAATTCAAAATCTAGTTGAAGTCATGTTTAAAATACTTTATTACAAAAGCGTGTCCGAGCGGTCTTTAACTAAACATCTGATTTAAGTTTTTTTATGCAAGCAACTCTGAATAGCATTCGTTCAATTCAAAAGCATCATTCAAAAACGTTCCATTATATACAGATATTTTGCAAACAATTTCAATTTATGAATAATATTTTTGTTCAGATATTCATTAAGAAAATTTACTTATTATATTTTAAATTGGTTATCATTATTGTGATATTTTAATGAAAAGAAAATTTTATATAAAATAAGCAATTTATAACATATGTATATTATTTGACCGTGCGTAAGGTGGAACAACAGTATAATGACAGATTAAATACACTGTCAGATATAAATAGTAGTAGTTATGATTTAGTTGTGAATGTCTAAAATTGTTTAATTTATTTGCTTTTCCAAATTAATTATACCCACGAAATCTATAATTTACTATGAAACTTATTTTTTCGGCAATTAGAAATACAGTTAATTACAACAATAGAATAAGAACTGTCAACTTAGACAAGTGTTAGAGAATATTTAAATTAAAATAATGTCCACCTGTAAGCAAGGGTAAGACGCTCTTTTGTGGTTAAACTTTTTTTAAATAATGGCTATGTGGTTAATTTATACGCGGTAGAAGTAGGAGCGAGAAGTATACCACCAAATCTCTCTATAACCTTCTGAAGGACCTTGGCCTGTCGAGAACTACAGTAAGTTCTATTTTAGAACGAGTATCAAAGGCTGCACTAACAGGTTCCTACCAAATTTGGCTAGGCAGGGCGGGAAACTCGAGCAGTGAAGGTGGGCGTTGATGCGCATCTCAAAGGGGGCCTCCTTAAACCTACACCTGGGTCGCAAGTCCTGGGAACTGCTCTGAGTTTCTCCCTCGGCCACACGATGGACCCGGCACCCGCTCGGTGAATCCATGGAATGCTAAAAAGTTCGTCTCGTCTCAATGCGTATTTAATTTTTTTGTTATAACACAGTATTTGTTAGTATATCTGAGGGCATTATACACACATTATATTAATATATTTTCATCCCATATACGTTCATGTTCACATGAGTCCATGTCTAAATTATTTACAACTTTCATACTTTTATGAATCGTAGTGGAAGTGGTAACAATTTATTTAGGTAGTTCGAGTGTTACCTATTTCAGTTTTCGCAATAACAGATTATACAAGTCCTTTCATATCTATATCTGGTATCTACTGAAAATTAATATCAATACCAGTAACGTTTTTAGTATTCTTAAGCAACCTGTTGGATTCTTGGAAAACAATGTTTTAGATTGTAACCAATACAATACATATTCATTTTGCAAGTATCACTTTGTTATCTGAACTTAAATTATCTTAAACTAGAGAAAGATTTTAATATACTAGAATTATTGTGAATCAATAACATAATGAATGAAGGGTAAAAAATGTCAACATTTTCACTAATAAATAAAATTATTGACTTCATCTCAGTATTGTTTGTTTTAATTGTGCATCGTTCCGGAGTTCGTACATAATAATACTAGCGGACCAGGCAGACGTTGTCCCGCCCTGATTATTAAGAAAACCCATGACAAATTATTTACCAAAACGTTCCTCATGAATATTTTTACCCACTGGGGAAAACCGCATGAAAATCTGTTCAGTAGTTTTTGAGTTTATCGCGAACAGACAGACGGACAGACGCGGCATGGGACTTTGTTTTATACTATGTAATGATGATAATGGTATTATAGTCTATAATACGCCATTACTAAGAGAGAGGATCTCCAAATCCCGCAGATAGATGTGATGGCCTAGTGCGACCTTGATATCAAACAAAATAGATTCAGTAAATAAGAGACAGTTCGGAGTTCAAGGCCCCGCACGTATGCAAAATATTCTTAGATACCATAGCCATTGTAATGCATCTATTCTGAACTGCCATAAATTACAACTAATGACAACTAAAAACTAAACAATGGCACAGTATAATATTAGGTCTTTACCTATAAAATTGCCGTTTTGTATGAAAAAATTTAAACGATTTTTTTTAATGTATTTTTTATTTGTATTAATCGAAGTAATCACCCATGCAATCAATGCATCTTTGCCAACGCAGTGGCAGTTTATTATTAAGTTGATTAAAGAAATCAGTTGGACGGGAGGCAACAAATTCTTCAAAGGCATTTTGTACTGCCTCTCGGGTATTGAATTTTTTTCCCGCCAAGCAGTTATCCAAATTCTGGAAAAAGTAGTAGTCTGGACAGACAAAAATTCTGACAGACAGACAGACAAAAATTGTAAAAGGATTTTTTTTTTTCGAACTGACTACGCTATTGACCAAGCAAGGTCTTAACAGCTTCACCGGACTACTAAGGCGAGCGCTTAAGGCACTCAGCCGATTTTACTTTGACAACTAGCTCAAGGGTGCGCGGCACACCTCGGCTTTGGCTGTTGCCTGATACATGCAATTCGCGACCTATCTGAGCTAACCTAAGCTAAGCTAACTATTCATACATATATGAGTTGTTGAAACATATATGTGTACCAAGCATACATACCTCAACAACTCCTATATATATTTCGTATCGGATAATATTCTAAACTATTTCAGTTTGATAAGGGAAAAAATAAAACCCTTCCACCTGCATGTGTAAGCGTGTATGCGTGCACGTGTGTGGAGGTGATATGTGTAATGTTGTCGCAGTGATGTAAGATTTTGTGTCACTGTATCGCGCGAGCAGCGTACTCAAGGGCTCCACGCCGAGGGAACGGACCTAGGCTTGAGCTGCTGCCGAGGGGGGCCTAGTCTGGTTGTAAAAGGATTATTTTTAGCTTCTATATCGATAACAAAATCTACCCCGACTCATCGTTACATCCATATTTGTGGGTACATTACAGGTTTAATAATTAGTGTTAGTAATAATAATAAAACAGAAAAATAAATTATAAACAAAAATACAGAACACAGGATATAAAATTGAGTGGCAGGTCCGAGTGGACCCTCAGGTGATGGTGGAAATACACTGTACGATTTCATATAGCCGTATCCAGCGAGCCAGCATCGGAGAGTCCCACCGGTCCACCAGCGCACGCAGTATGCTGTTGGGGCTGTCGCGCACTGTTTGCGCATGATCGCCGCAATACCGTCAGTATCAGCATCCGCGAACATCACGAAGGCGCTGCAGTGGCGCGGCAGCCCCATCAGCACCAGGAAAGCTTTATTATATTATATTATATTATATTATAGTATAAATATAATATATAGATTACAAAACGAAACGAAACGCCTAAGACTAGAAACACTTAAAAAGTGTATAAAAACCTTCAAGTGATTACACAGATGGTAAAATTGAATATATTTTTACTATCGTAATCTCATTAACTAAATGTAACGCATAAATAATTGATTAAACCCTCGGATACTATTTATATTTATTCTATGTACAAAAACTAAATGTGAAAGCGGAAGGACATTTATTGTAAGCTGTTAGATTCCGACTTTACTAAGCGATAAGAACGGTATCCTTTACACTAACATCTACACTATATTTTATTACAATCCGTTCAGCTGTTTAAAGGTGATTGATAGAGAAACACAGTCATAAGTGTTCGGCGGCAAATTTTCAAACATAAATCTAAATGAACATTATAGCATTCTTCATTTGGAACCCAATATACGTTACAGGACGATCGTCGCCAAGACTTGTGAAGAGAGCGACTTAAATTCGCCGACAATTTTCTTCATAAAAATGTCAACGTTTTTGGCTTCTTTATATGTCTCTAGCATATTTTTTTCTAAAACATTAAAGCTAGTATATTATTATTTAATTGGAAGTGTTAATTATCACATTACCTAATTACGGGTTAACAAGTATATAAAGTAATTATTTACCATTTATAACGCTAGATACGTTTTGTTGTAACTAGGTGGATTACGATTCTTTTCACTTGAATCATGAAAGTATATTATACCATATTGTTATTGTGTAAAGCTTCATACGCTATATCACTTTTTCCTCATTTTCTTGCTGATAACAAGTCCATATTGGATATGGACAATAAAGATTCATATTTAAACTGTGCGCAGTTAGTTGCAAAATATGGCTTTCCAGTTGAAACTCATCAAGTTCAGATAAGTGTAGACAATACATTTTAACCATGTTCAGAATACCATGTGGTGGTCCTCCAGTGTTTTTAATGCACGGATTAATTTTAAGTTCTGAAGACTACATTATAGCTGGACCAGACAATGCAATAGCATATTCCCTTGCTAAAGAAGGTTATGACGTTTGGATGGGGAACGCAAGAGGTAATAAGTATTCAAGATCTCACGTAACTCTGTCACCTGATAAAGACCCTGAGTTTTGGAATTTTAGTTGACATGAAATCGGCATTATTGATGTACCGACCATGATTGATTATGTACTAAATAATACAGGGAATTCGAAGCTAATCTATATTGGACATTCGCAAGGTACTACAACTTTTTTTGTAATGTGCTCTGAACGAACAGAATATAATAATAAAATTGTAGTAATGATTGCTCTAGCTGCGGGAGCATATATTTCAAATGTGAGAAGTCTAGCTTTCAGAGCGTTAGCTGCATTTGAACCTGAAGAATACGAATTTGTAAAAACTTTTCACTACCCGAATGAAATTTTGCCAAGTAAGGAGTTAATAAGAACAATAGCAAAATTATTGTGTGGTACACAATTTAGTGCAGCATTGATATGCACTAATCTTATATTTCCATTTGTTGGCTATGATTATCTTCTGCTAAATTATACTAACGGGCCAAACATTTTTCAACATTCACCTGCTGGATCATCCGTGAAACAATTTTTGCATTAATTTCAATTAATAAATTCAGGAACATTTTGTCAATTTGATTATCGTGAACAAAAAAATATTGACATTTATGGTACTCCAGATCCTCCCTCTTATTCACTGGAACGCGTAAAAGCACCAGTTATTATAATTTACAGTGATAATGATTTACTTGTCAGTGTTACTGACGCAAATCGAACAAGTCATGCATTGTCTAATGTCATTGAGTTTTATAGAGTACCTTCTAGTAAGTTCAATCATCTAGATTACTTATGGAGTATAGATATAAAAAGGCTTGTCTACGATAAACTATCAAACATATTACAAAAATATGTTTCGACACCAGTAATAAATACTGGTTTGTGTCCTAAAAAATCTCTTTAATTGACAACATTCATTATTTTAATCTTTTCACAGATATACAAATCATTTTTTGGGTAATATTTGAGTGCACATTATACACACATTACATGAATACATTACCCCTATGCATTGAAACGCTCACGACAACAGGATCTCATTTCTGAATGTACTACAACATCATACATTTTGTGGAACGCAGTAACTTCATAACAGTCTGTAAATAGAACGTTACTTACTTGCGTAGTCCGGTGAAGCTGTTAAGACCTTACTAGGTCAATAGCGTAGTCAATTCGAAAAAAAAAATGTTACTTACCTCAGTTCTTCGTATGGGCTATCTAATTCGTATCTAATATTATTCTAAAGTTATAGATAGCTCAAGTTAAAAACTATAGGTGTTCCGGCAGCTTTACATGAAACGTGTTTACCATCTTAACATAGTTATTAACTACAGCAGTCACCAACTACTTTATAAATTTAAAGTTAAAAATCACCCCGAATGTATATGTGATAACATTACAAATCAAAATGTCCTTCACGTTCTAACAGAGTCTCCAATATTTTTAAAAATTAGAACTAATTTAGAAGTGGAACTTGGAATCGCAGTATGCAAAAATGAACTCAAAAATTTAGTAAGTAACAAAAACACTAGACACAGTTTTATAAAATTTTGTTAAAAATTAGAACTAATTTAGAAGTGGAACTTGGAATCGCAGTATGCAAAAATGAACTCAAAAATTTAGTAAGTAACAAAAACACTAGACACAGTTTTATAAAATTTTGTGTACAAATTGTAGAAAAGTTAAAAAAATGTAACAAATAAATTAAGGCCAATAAGCTATCGTATACATTTTATTAAGAACTTACAAACTGTAGATAAAGTACTTGAGGTTTTTTTTTGTTTATTTATAAAAGAGTTATTTTAAGTTTTATTTTATACATGTGTAGTTTTTGTTTTAATAATAAAAAAAAAGTACAAAAAATATAAATATATTGAATAATTATATATTAAACTAGCTGTACCCGCAGCTCCGAACGCGTTTTTTTTTTTAATCGTATTAAAGAATTATAGAATTGTGAGACTATGTACAATTACAGAAGCGCTCTTTAAAGACAATTGTAAGTACGACGCGCACGCCACTAAAAGTAATATGTAACGTGTACATTCGATATATAAATACAAAAAGCGTGCCAAATGAGGTTTGTCATCAACAACACATTTGCAACCTTAACCCACCATATAACTACCTCAGTGCTCACTTACACTGTATAAGGAACTAACGAAACAAAAACTTAAAATATTATTATTAAGATTTACATTTACATTATATTTAATATACATTGCCATTATTATAATTAAGATTTAATGACTATACAAAAAATAAACGCTTGTCTGTTCCGCAAGAAATTGTATTATGGAACACTTTACGTAATACGTTTATAATCTAAGATCTTTTTAGGAAGACCTCTATAT